>WMED01002242.1:0-24795 GCA_019650415.1 Pipa parva
GTTGCCATCCATGAGAAGATTGTCAGAATACAGCTAGAAATTTGAGTCTGAGTTTCAGGTGTTAGCCCAGGAGCAGATAAGTAAATTTGGGTATCATCTGCATACAAGTGATACTGAAGACCAAATGAATTGATGATATCACCCAAGGAAAGAGTGTAGAGGGAGAACAGGAGGGGACCAAGGAGTGAGCCTTGGAGCAACCCCACAATAAGCGGGACAAGAGACGAGGAGTCATTAGCATGGGAGTCAAAAAAGGAACGATCAGAAATATAGGAAGCCAGCCAAGATGCAGCTTTATTATGGAGTGATCAACAGTGTCAAATGCAGCGGATAGATCTAGGAGAATTACAACGGAAAAATGACCCTTGTCTTTGGCAACCTGGAGATCATTTGCAAGTTTACACAGAGCAGTCTCCGTAGAGTGCCTTGGCCTGAAATCAGACTGCATGGGGTCCAGGAGATGGTGCACATGCAGATAGTTAGTAAGGCAGGTTCAGAGAAGATGTTCTAGAAGTTTAGAAGCCAGAGGCAAGAGAGAGACAGGACTGTACTTAGTGAGGCACTCTGAGTCCAGCGCAGCTTTTTTAAGGATGGGTTTAATACAGGGAAAAGTTAAGTTAAGAAGGTCAAGTTCCAGAGGACAGGGAAGAGTTGAACAGGTGCATTAGGGCAGGCACAAGGACAGAATCACAGCACTTAATTAAAGAAGAAGGCATAGGGTCAAGCAAGCATGTAGAGAGACGAGAGGAAGGAAGGAGGAAGAGAGAAGTTGAGAAACTTCAGACTGGGTAGCAGGAGAAAAGGAATTCAGAAACTCAGAAGTAGGTAGAATAATGCCTGTGTTGTTAGGAGGAACAATAATCTGGTTGCAAGTATTATCAGTCTTATTTCTAAAGAAGTCTGCAAAATTTTGTAGGGAATGTGGGGGGGTGGGGGTGGGGGGTTGCATGCCTGAGGTAAGAGACATTGAAGTATGTTGAAAATGGAGAACAGACGATGCGGATTTAATTTATTTTGGTAATAGTTCTGTAATATGATTGTTTGGCTATGGAAAGAGGAGATAAGGCACGAAAGCAAAAACCTATAATGCAGAGAGTCTGTCCGGGAATGGGATTTCCTCCACATACATTCTACACAATGTGTGCAGAATCTAATAAAAAGCGCTTCTGCATTCAGCCAGGGGTGAAGATTATTAAAACAAATTGGTTTAGGCTGCAGGGTAGCAAATGAGTCAATAGTATTAGATAAAATAGTGTTATAAGAAGTAACAAGTGTATCAGGATCAGAGGAGTGCAGGGACAAAGATAGGTTGGAGGACAGAAAAGTAGCAAATACTTGACATATTGCAAAAAAGCATTTTAGGGGGTGAAGGAAGTGAAGCAGGAGAGTTTGAGATAGAGAAGTTAAGAAGGTGATGATCTGACGGAGGGAATGGACTGATATTAAGAGCAGAGAGAGAAGCATTTTTTGTAAAAACCAGATCTAGAAAGTGACCATCCCTATGGGTGCTAGAGTTAGTCCACTGGTGAAGGTCAAAAGAGGAAGTTAAGTGGAGAAAATGAGAAGGCCAAGATGGAGAGGGGTCATCAATGTGACAGTTAAATTCCCCCATAATGAGTGCGGGGCTATTGTTAGAAAGAAAACTGCTAGCCAGGATTCAAAGTCAGATAGAAAAGAGGCAGGTGAGGAAGCAGAGGGTGGCCTGTATATAACAGCAACACGTAAGGGTAGGGGATAGAAAAGTTGGACAGCATGAACCTCAAAGGAAGAGAAAACAAAGCAGTCAGGGATAGCAATACGATTGAAGTGACAGCTGGAGGCAAGGAGGAGTCCAACTCCAATCTTGCGAGCCACAGAGCGAGGAGCATGGGAGAAAGAGAGGCCTCCATAGGTTAACAAAGCCTCAGTATCGGTATCATGAGGGGAGAGTCAAGTTTCAGTTAGTGCTAACAGGTGAAGAGAACTGGAGAAAAAGAGATTAGATGGACAAGAGGCGCAGGTGGGAAAGGCAGGGGCAGGAGGGCGCGGGCGAATGCAAACTGGTATGCAGCAGGGACCAGGGTTAGGAGAAATACCCCCAGCAGCAAGTAGTAGCAAAGATAGGAGGGAAAGTAAGCAAGAAGTAGTTTTAAATGGAGAATGCCTAAAGTGACCTAATATGCTTTTTTAAAATCCTTTCTAAGGTTTTCAGTTCTACCACTCCTCAGTTTAGGAAACCACTAGAATGAGTGGTGAAATGTCTTGATTTACTTCTACTAATAAAAATACCCTAATATTTTTGAAAACTATTGTGACTATACAGATTTTCTTAGGAATATATATATATTAATAAAGGGTAATAAAAGATAAATAATGGAAATTTCTGACTTGCAGGTTGTGCTTCCAAAACTCTAGTCATTCTTTCAGGGAAGAATGCAGCCATTTTCCAGTAGTGTACCTAACGTGCCACATGCCCTGCTGCAGGATCGGCACCAAGTGCTGCTCCCTCCATGCCCCCCTCAGACCTAATGAGAAAACCAGGATCCAGGCGGGGGAACAGTCGCTGCGGGGCGGGCAGTGGGAGAGAAGTCATTTGGGTGCTTGTGCCTATTTACAGTACAGCTCCAATTGTTATGTGCCTATTTTTTCGCTTATTGAAGGACCTGTAACACAAAAGAAAATGACCATTTAGATTGGCTTGGCAAATATTCATAAGTAGTACAGTAAAAATGTTATCTTCAAAGTTAAATTGGTGGATTTTTTTTTGGTTTTTGTTGTCTCTCTCTGATAATTGCAACCAAGTTTGGCTTTCTGTGGTACTTAATGAATATGTATTACCTAAAGTAGTATAGGGAAAAATATGATTAGGTGGCAGTTTGCTTACTTTACAGATTAAAAAATGGCTGCAAAGCAAAGAAAAATAAATATACTTAAATTACCGGTAGTTTAAATCGGGAATTTGGCTTCAGAGATAACATATTTATTAGTACTACAGTATGGAGTAATTACTGTCATGCCAATCCAAGTGGGATTTGTTTTCTTTGTCTGCTATTACTGATCCTTTAACCAGAACAGAATATGGAGCTTGTTGTGTTAGCCAACATTATATATTCAGAATTAGAACACAGTAAGATTCAAACATTTTAGTGTTTACATTAAGAAATATATTAAACCAGTACACTTGAGAGGATCTTTAATTGCCAATTCTCTGCATGGTATCATTAATAGAATTATCATTTATTTGTGTATACCTTTTTTAAGAAGAACAAACTTCTTTATTTACTAGTGAAGTTCTATATTGTTACTAACACCTGCTGTGGGTATCAGCAGTATGACCAGCATTTTAGTACAACCTTGTATATTTTGGTCGTCATATGCTAAGAAATAGGTTCTAATTAATTTTAAATACTTCTGCTAGTTTGCTAGTGTTTCCTTTCTACTGTGTATAGTACTTTATCTGCACTGGTCAGCATCCAGTGAGTAGCACTGCTATCCTATGTGGATTATCTGTTTTAGCTACAAGATCATGGTCCATCTCATATTAAATCTCACTGTCCCATAAAAGGCATATAGTGTTCTTGGAATACCATATTAAACCCTATAGAGCCAGATTGAGCCCTGGGCATCAGCCTAAGCAACCTATTTTATAGGAACTATATTATGCATGTATTGAGCTTTAGAGCGGCATTCAGCACTGGTACTATACATAAAATTGTTCACTTGAGCTTTGTTTACAAAATAAGCATCTGTCCAGGCTAGATTCCTTTTAACTAGACATTGGTATCATGCATTTACTCAAGCATCCTTAACTTTTAACTCTGAATTTGATTAATGCCTTATGCTTCTAATTTTCTGCAAGATAAAATGTTCCTGCAATGCTTAAGGTATTCTAAATACTTGGTTACACATTGCCTGTTAAAAGTATGTTAATATAAACCTCTGATGTAGTGTGCATCCATTTGTCAAATGTCAATTATTGTTGAATTCAGGCATAATTTTAAGCACAACATAGCCTTTTAGAACAGATCCATGTTAGGAAACATGGCATGCCAAAGTCAAAAATAAATGTTTCAAGTAACAAGATGGCATTTGTCCATATCAGCTTGTTTAAACACTTGGTAAGTATACAGTATACAGAGTGGTTAAAGAATCAGCAAGGGTTTCTCCTTTACTCTGTCTTCTGCTGTCATAAGGTTTACACTCCTGGATGACCTTTTATTCCTTTTTATTTAGTCTATTCTCTATGATGCAAGGCCTCAAGAGGCTTTCTCCAGAACTTTACTGTTGGAAAACAGCAGGGCTAGCTCAACAAAAATGTAGGACCTTAGGCGATTGAGATGTTGCTGCCTCCCTACATAAGGCAACAGTAAGATATCCACCATAATATTCAATTATAAAGTTACTGCTTTTACAAAGAATACTGTATAAAGAGAGGGCTTTGTATATTCAAAAATGTTATAGGGGCTTGAGATGGAATAATTTGTTTGACTTTGGGGTGTCAGCATATTCCATTTGTAGTAGAACAAATCTTTATCAGTTAGGTTGGTAAATTTGGTCTGCCAGTAGCCACAATAGCATATAGCTCATCAGCAAGCTATGTGCTCCATGAGTGATCAGATCATCAGGACGTTTGTCTAAATGATTTCATCAAACATATTTACAGCTACTTTGTGTGTACAGGAATTTGAAAATGGTTGTAGTCCTCTTCAGAGTTTTAAAGAATTAAATCTATGAAAGAAGTGCAAAAAAACGCACTAAGTGCATTAACTTCAATATTGTATGCGAAGTGCCCAGAAACCAATGATAAAGATACGTGTAGCAAATGAGTGCCAATAAAGTGCAGGAATGAAAAGCACTGCAATCACAAACAAGTGCTCATGTGATTATATCACACAATGGCTGTATCATCTGCTTACCAAAAAGCAGTAATAAAAAGGCATACACAAATGCAGGATGTATCTTCAAAGATGACTCCCACTGAATAAATATAGGATGTAAGCCTCAGGAAAACCAATGTGGAAACTCGAGGATCCCATTCAAAAGAAGGATGAAAACTTTGTAGTGTGAATCAATTTAAAACACCATTTATTAATAAAAATCAAATTCTACTCACAAAAGTACTTGAAAAGAAAGCGTCTAGCAAATAAATGAATAAGCTCTATGTCCGTAGGCTCTACATGTTTCTCCGCCAATGCTGGCAGCTTCCTCAGGAACAGGAAAGTGCAGTGTGTACTCTGTACAATCCTGTGAGCTTTGTCCCAAAGCAGCGTCTCCCCCGCGGCACAGGCTCTCCACCTCCTCCAGTCTGCCCCGGCAGCTTCCTTCCCCTGCGAGTCTATCAGCTTCTCCGAGTCCGACCGCGCGTACCTTTAGGCTCAGGAGCTCAAAGCATATGTGCTTTGAGTCTCCCAAGCCAGTTATGCTGATAGCTTCCTGCGTCAGTTACAGGGAAAGCTGTCAGCATAACTGGCTGGGGAGACTCAAATCACATATGCTTTGAGCCTACCCAGTCAAAAAAAAGTGGGGGGGATGCACAGAGTGTGGGGGGATCCACAGAGTGTAGGGGGATGCACAGTGGGGGGAATGCACAGTGGGGTATGGTGCACAGTGCAGTGGATTATGCTGTGTAACCTGATAATGCTGGTGCACGTGCACATGAGATTTGGAGACGGGAGGAGAGCCTGCTTGTTAGGTGGCATTCCTGTAGTGTTTGAGTGGCAGTTCAGATAGAAGATGGCAGCTTCTATGTTTTCTAATCAGGCTGAGATTGAAGTTAGTGTATTTTCAATATACAAACTTTTTTGGTTCCTAATTACTTGAGTTACATTATAAAGTCACATACTTTAATAAAATATGTAGTAATCCTGAGCTGGCGGGTGCACTTTAAGGGTCTGCTTACGTTCTACACCCACAGCCAACTCAACAGGTATTAAATCCTGCTGTTAGAGGACTATGCTGTAGGCTGGCCAGCCTGCTATGTTTCCCAATAAATAAATAGAAATAACACATTAGATTGTTCATTGACATGATAGCAGTAGTTTTTATGAAAAGTGGAAAAAAGCAGATTAGATTAAATGTTTCCTTTTCTGGAGGACCTTTTCTAACATGTGGTCCTTGCGTTGGTGGTATTTAGCCCCAGGAAGACAGAAAACAAATTAAGTAAGGACTGACCTATCCATTTTCAAACTTCAGAAAATATGTTTAATTGGGGAGAAGAAGTGACACACCAGTGGTTTGAATTAGTGAGTGAAGTGTTCACGAAAATTCATTCCTCTGTTAATTTCCTATTGGAGTAACTTCTTAACTGCTATCAATGATATGCAAGCAGCACTTTTCTGTAATAACAATTTTTTACTAATCTTTTGTATGCAGTAGATTTTAATATAACTCTCTCTACAGCATAATAAGCTCCTTCGAAGATTTAGAAAAGAGTAGTAACTGTCATAAACACACATAGCGTACAATTACCATAAGGTGGGGGACATTCTGTACAATTAAAGCTCAGCTCCTCAGCTGCATTATTTGTATTATGATCACTGCAAAGTCTATTGGCATATTCTGAAACTTACCAGTATCTATATGAGTTGTTCCATTTATTGATAAATTTGTTATATTTCATAAGAATGCCATACTGTATGCATATATAGTATACTGTATACCGTTGCATTCAAAATATTGTCCTCTTTGAGCTAGCGCAGTAGCAGTTTTCTAATGTAAAGCTTCTACGGTGATTGCTCAATTCACCAAAACTCACAGGAAGTGAAGAGGCTGGCAGCACATGTCAGTAAACAGAAGAAATTGGCAATCTAGCAGGAAGCAGTACTAGAGCATAAAACACCTACCAGTATTTCCCCTCTCTCTACCTAGTGTTAACAAACCTTAGTACTCCTTAAAATATAGATACGCAATCTTGTACTATATATTACTTGATGAAATGTGTGTATATGGGTTGTCAGGTTCTCTTTAAGTTTAATCCTAACCTGTACAATGCTTATGTTAAATTGTGCTTTACAGTTAGCGGCCTCTGCATGGTTTAAGCTATATCCAATGTGTTATATACAGAGAATATTTTCTGTTTTGATCTTGGTATGTATATATTAGTTGTTATTTATCTAGCATAGTATTGCCATATCCTAAAAATACAGTCTTTCAGCAATAATTCACTTCTGCAATCTGTTCCTCAACTCCTCTGCAGTGTTTCTCATAGTATACCTTAAACATGTACATTTACAAAGGATGGAAGAAAGAGACCATTAGTTGTAAAATACTTTACTCTTTTATTTTCAACATGACATGTTTCAAGCCAATGGAGCCTTCCTCAATTGTTACCAGTTTTGGTACCTCTAGAGCAGAGGTCCCCAACCGCCGGTCCGCGGACCAGGACCGGGCCATTGGGGTTTTTCAGCTGGTCCGCAGCGCCGCTGACACCTAGCTCTGCGGCCCTGCGCCTGGTCAGAGCATGCGATAATGTTCTCTGCCGTAGTCGTGACAGCTCGCAGCTGTCACGGCAGAGAACATTATGCAGGACAGCACAGCAGTAACCTATTACACAGGACGGGGTGGCACGGCAGGCTCTCCTCACTGACTCGCCCCCGGCAGAACATGTTATGTGGGGCTTGCCAGGGCAGGGCAGCAGACTGGCCTCATTGACACAGCACCGGTGTTAAGTGTGTAGCGCTGCTAAGCTCCACCCCTCCATAACCCTGCCCCCATATGACCAACGCTCCACCCCTGTCCCACCTCCACCCCACCGGGCCATGGAAAACTGGCCTTGCTTAAAGCCAGTCCCTGGAGCAAAAAAGGTTGGGGACCTCTGCTCTAGAGTATTGCCAGATGTTTCACTTTTCCTGTTAAGTACACTGACTGTTCTTTTCTCATTTTGTAATGACTGCAGTGTCAGTTCTAGTCATGTAGAGAATGCAAGTTTACATTAGGCAGGTTCCTCTGCTTGACTATACCTGATCTGCACAAAAGAATCTTGCAACATTCACTAAATTGTTATTCTTCCTCTTCTGAATGGCTATTAATGTGTATACTACAAAGGAGAATTATTTTAAAATGTTGTGCCTCTAGATAATACTTTAATTGTTGAGGATACTTTTTGCTGAAAGAAAATATTCCCTTTCATGAGCATTGTTTGAATGCAGACAGTAAATGCATCAAAGGAATTCCTAAAATACATTTTTAGGTAAACATAAGTAATAAAAATGTAATTGCAACCGATTCCTCTTTGTTATTTTCACTGCTTTTAACTTCAGTAACCCCATCACTGCTGGAAGAGTAAAACCGTACAATGTAGTATCCTTTTAATGGTGTTTTATATTTGGTGGGTCTGTGTTCCTACTTAGCATAAACATATTTTTAGTTTATGCTCCATTCTATAGTAAGCCTGGATGGCAATCCTCAATTATGGATATACCGTAAGTGCTGTTAATAAGAGTGATGTTCACACGAAATTAAAAGGGAATCTTCAGGGTCTGGAAAATTCATTCTGGACATGTCCCTTGTCTTTTAGGGGGGTTATTGACTAAAATGAGAATTCGATTGTCGAATTCTCAAACAGCAGATTGCCATAGCAAATCCTCGGCTGCGACAAATTTCCTGTTGTAAAGTCACGACAATATTTTGGTACTAACGTCAAAACTGCGACAATATTCTCATTGTAAAGACTTCACTGTGATAATAGCAGTCTGTTGCGACCGTCTTTAGCTGGCGAATTCACACCCTTACGTAACAATTCGGACTTTAGCCATAACCCCCTTAGTCTTTTGACTGCCTCCTTAGACTAAGACTAGGGGAATATTTGGCTAAATAAAGTGTTCGTCTTAGTATTTCCCTGTTTTTCACAGTTTTTTAAATAGCTTTTCTTCTTTCTTCTCTCTGTCCCTGTTTAACCTGTACCCCTATCTTCAACTCACATTTTGCCTACCTTTCCTTACCACTTTCATTTAAGGGTGGTTTATTTATAAAATGACTACCCTGCTGTCTTGCTGAATTTTATTAACAAACTTTAACAACAGAACTGGTTATTCTTAAAACTCTAGTCAGCAGTGGTGCTTGGACCCAATCCATATTGTCTCTTTCCTAAGTTATCAGGCAGGGACTTATCCTGAGGAAGGCCACATTTTTATGAACCAATTTTTTTTTTATCAATAAGTGAGAGCAATGCAGTCATTGCCATCCTTTGCTGTGCATGGGCAATTATTACTATATGCCAGCAAGGCTTGATCAACCCAGAGCAGATGCCTTCTCATTTCATTTCTGACAATGCTTAAGAACAAAAAGTAGGATTCGTTTTTAACAAGGCCAACCACAAAGAACTTACTTTAAACCACATCTATTTAGCTAAAAGCCAAAGGGATGCTGGGAAAACTTAAGGTTTCTTGTGATTAGTAAATGTTTTTCTATTATTATCCATTTCTCACTGATTTTTTGATACTGTAGTGTTCGAATGTGCTAAATTTTTAATAAAAATGAGTTGAACATTAGTTGCCAGATTGTCCTAGAAACAGTTCTGTTACTATTCTGATTCTTCAATCAACAAAAAGTTACTTTAGTAGGTTGCCAAGCATGCTGTCATCACATTGGATACATCTAAATAAATGACAGAGCACTGTCCCTGACTTTTACACACATGTGTTTCAGCTGTCTTCAAGTGAATCTTTTAATATCACTGCTCAAATTTCTTAGTAGGTGTAGTAGGCACTGGAAGAGAATCGTGTTTTAGAATTTTCTGGACACTGCATGCATCATCATCTGTCAAACAAATACCAATGCTGACCCTTCAGTGAATCCGATATTAACTGAGTAAAAGGCTTCATATGTGGAAGCAGGAAGGTTAACTATATGTATGTAAGAGTGACTTTCCTGACCTCCTTTTCAGTGTATTTAGAAAGCCACACAGTTTGCCATAGCTGTTAGATTCAAAGTTTGGGTTAATGCCTCTAACAAAATATCTTTGCTTTGAAATCCTTAATATACAGAGTTTTGCTTTTTATTTCAGACTTTACCAACAATAATTTGTAATTTATATAAGATTACCTATTTTAGCAATTTATTCTACTTATGCTGTTTTACGCACAGAGTATAAACCACGTTTATATTTTAAGGGATACATCTGTTTTTTCTTATGCTTGGAAACTAAAACAAACCTTGCCATTAGCAACTATAAACATATTTTCAGCATACAGTTATATAATGTAAGGATATTCAACATACAGACCATCAAATTGTTGATGGGGTACAGCTCTTAGCAACTGTTAACAATATAATACTCGGGGCTTCTTGATCTCTACACATTGGATGAATATATTATAAGGGTAGTGGCACATGAGGTGTTTTGCTCTGTGCAGTTTCATGTGGAGGTGAAACACTTCAAGCAAGCTTCAAATCACTTCAGCAAGCTTCAGCAATTATGTGGAGGTGCCAACATCCAATATTTTATTCAGAATAGAACACAAATCACAGATCAAAAGTTTAAACTGAGAGAATGTATCATTTTAAGGGAAAAATATGTTTCAAAATTTCATGGCGTCAACAAATCCAAAAAAAGTTGGGACAAGGCCATTTTTTACCACTGTGTGGCATCCCCCTTTCTTCTTACAACACTCAACAGATGTCTCGGGACAGAGGAGACCAGTTTCTCAAGTTTAGAAATAAGAATGTTCTCCCATTCATGTCAAATACAGGCCTCTAACTGTTCAATCGTCTTGGGTCTTCTTTGTCGCAACTTCCTCTTTATGATGCGCCAAATGTTCTCTATAGGTGAAAGATCTGGACTGCAGGCTGGCCATTTCAGTACCCGGATCCTTCTCCTACGTAGTCATGATGTTTTGATTGCTGCAGAATGTGATCTGGCATTATCTTGTTGAAAAATGCAGGGTCTTCCCTGAAAGAGATGACGTCTAGATGGGAGCATATGTTGTTCTAGAACCTGAACATAGTTCTCTGCATGAATGGTGCCTTTCCAGACATGCAAGCTGCCCATACCACAAGCACTCATGCAATCCCATACCATCAGTGATGCAGGCTTCTGAACAGAGCATTGAGAACAACTTGGGTTATCCTTGTCCTCTCTGGTCCGGATGACATGACGTTCCAGTGTTCCATAAAGAACTTCAAATCGTGACTCATCTGACCACAGACCAGTCTTCCATTTTTCCACACTCCATTTTAAAAGACCCCTGGCCCAGTGCAAACGTCTGAACTTGTGGAGCTTGCTTAGAAATGGCTTTCTCTTTGTACTGTAGATTTTCAGCTGGCAATGGTGGATGGCACGGTGGATTGTGTTCATTGGCAATGCTTTCTGGAAGTTTTCCTGAGCCCATTCTGTTATTTCCTTGACAGTGGCATTCCTGTTTGAGGTGCAGTGATGTTTAAGGGCCCGGAGATCACGAGCATCCAGTAGAGTTTTACGGCCTTGACCCTTACGCACAGCAATTGTTCCAGATTCTCTGAATCTTTTGATGATGTTATGCACGGTTAATGATGATAACTTAAAAGTATTTGCTATTTTATGCTGGATAACATCATTCTGGTATTGCTGCACTATCTTTCTGTGCAACAATGGTGGAATTGGTGATCCTCTTGCCATCTTGGTTTCAGAGAGACACTGACACTCTGAGAAGCTCTTTTTATACCCAATCATGTTGTCAATTGACCTAATTAGTGTTAATTGGTCTTCCAGCTGTTCGTTATATGCTCAATTTCCTTTTTCCAGCCACTCATTTCTACTTGTCCCAACTTTTTTGGGATTTGTTGACACTGTGAAATTTTAAATCAACATATTTTTCCTTTAAAATGTTACATTTATGATTAAACTTTTGATCTGTCATCTATGTTCTATTACGAATAAAATATTGACATTTGCCATCTTCACATCATTGCATTCAGTTTTTATTCACAATTTGTTTAGTGTCCCAACTCTTTTGGAATCCGGTTTGTACATGGGAAATGCAAAATCAAATTAGCAAAATTAATGGTGCAGTACTTTACCACACCTCACATTAAATTCATACCATTTATGCAAAAAATAAAATAGGGTAACATGTATCTAAATGAATTAGGCTTCTCGTGTGTTGCAGTTTTTAAAATTGCTTGTCTTGCAATGGAAAAAAGCTTGGGGAAAAACTAGTATTGTTTATTCTGTTGAAATATGTAGATAAATGTATAAGTATACAAACAGTGAGCAATGTAATTAAATGACAGTGCCAGTATAGCAAAAAAACAAAGTGAAAGTTAACACTTCTTTTCTAAGAAAAATACATTTTAAACAGGTCAAGAGCATTTTACCTGTACATTCTCCTTATTAAGTTAGTGGTTTGGTAGTTCTCAAATTCAAGGATGGCCTTGTGGTGGTCTAGTGCTTAAAACTGTACTAAATATTTGTGCTGATTACTTTTAGCACTTTATACAAATTTTAAGTGATATAATACAAATTACATCATAAGAAATTACATTTGCAGTTGATATTATATGCTATGTAGTTTGTCGACCCCAGAGCCATCTTTGATACCCATGCTGAGATAACACATCTTGCATTAAATGTATTACTGTTAATAGTCTTTGCTTTGTCTTTAAATGCATAGGCTTCTCTTTGCATATTATTTCCATGTATTTAATAAATTAAAATGACTCCAAGAGAAAACACAGTTCTCCACCTCTATTAAGGTTAGAGAACAGTTTCTCCTGTTTAACTATTAACTTAGATTAAACACTGTGTGAAAAAAATCTTTTCTTAGTCTGTGTAAACAAAATCTTCTGCATCTACACATTTATAAAATACAAGTACATTTTTTTCACATGATCGTTTCATAAAAAAGCATAATGCATTCTACCAGGGAGTTTATTGACATATTGACAACATTTATAAATATGATGTTAGAACAATACTTCCAATGTCTTTATCGCTATATATGTAAAAGTTACAGCTCTACAGTTCCAGAATGAATTTTTGTTCCCATTGTGATTACTGACTTCACATCTGTTTTCCACCAATTTTTTGGCACAATGCCAGACAGCAGTGAATCTCAGAAGATTAAAGATCTCACTGTAACTAAGAGGAGATCCCTAAAGAATTGTGAGCTCACCTGGCCAACCTTGGGGGACATTTTCAAATTAAATAAGCTGGCATTGAAATGAAAAGCATGTGATTTTTTTGCTGGTTGAGTCTTATCATTGCCTCAGCTTCCAGAATATATGTTTCCTTGTTCATGGATCTTCTCCATCCTATACTTGTTTTGTGTTGTTTTGAAATTTACTTTCAGAATTAAGTTTTTCACTGTTCCTTTGGCTAGTCTGCAAAATGTTTTTACAGGAACATTGAATGAAAGATAAATGACATATGATTTGTGTGATCTCAAGGTAGACTTTTAAACATTTGCTTACTAAAGGGCAGTTCTTGCAAGATTTCAACTGTTACATTATATCATAACAGTAAGAGAAATGCCTCTTGGGTTTTATGTTCTCTCTAGATTTTATGCCTCACATGGTGACTATTATATCCAGTAAAAATAAGTTGTATTTCAGTGGACTCTTTAAATTGACATTGATGCTCAGGAAAGGCGTCCACAAGCCAATCAGACGATCATGCAAAATATGATTTGTTCTACAGTCTACAGTATATTATGAAAAAAAGTCTCTTCTGGCAGATTAATGATCTCTCACAGCACCCAAAATTATACTTAAGTGCTATTAAAGATAAGATGCAGTTTATCATTTGACATGTCTTTCACTGGAATGAATGGTATAAAATGCAGTGATACTGTAAACTTCCATTTAATCAACTCATTCTATTCAACTGCAACTTTACATTTGTTTCTCGAGATTACTGAAGCTGTAAAGCTATAGAATGCAAGCAATATTTGGTTACATTTGATTATTATTTCAAATACATATGAATTTTTTTTCTCTCAAATGTCTGTAAATTGTCTCACTTTTCATATGATAGAATATGGGAGTAGGATTTACATTTATACAGTCTTACAATTACAATCATCCCTTTGAAGGCAACCATAAAGCTGAGCATATTGTTAAATACCCTGAAAGATACAATTTAGTTCTCTATAAAATCCTGCTCCATTTCAATCGATTCCCATTGATTCCTACCTCTTCACTGCTTTCTGCAGCCTCCACTCACTTCTCTCTCCCACAGTTCCCCAGTCCTCCAATAGCCAGGTAAAAGACTGTGGCTCAGCACTTAGTGCTACCTGTGTGGTGTGCTGCGATGTTATCAGTCTTAGCCAATCCGCTAATGTTCCTGCTGGCTTCCCTCAATGCTCTACAGACCAAATGGCAATAGTCAATAGGTATGCACTGCTCCTTCCATGCCTCTGTGCCTTGATTCAGCAGGGGACCTTGTGGGCCACATAACATAAGGATTGGATTCAGATTCAGTCCATGGGCTTTGAGTTTGACACATGCTCTAAATGTAATATCAACTATACATGTAAATATCTGAGTTTCTGAATTTTACAGCTTTGAAACTGAATGTGACAGTTCTTGAATGATTACTACCCCAGTCTTTGTAAATAAAGAGTTATTTTCTTTCACCTCTATCCATGAGCTGTATCTTGCAAAATTCCCTTAAGCTCTGCTCATAAAATACCTTGGACAACTCAGCTCGACATTACAGATATCATAATTAGAGATTAGAGTAACTAGTGCTTTAATCTCTGAAACCACAGACAAGTATACCATGACCTAGTCTTTTCTCTAATAGCAAAAAAAAATTTTTTAGTCATAAAGTCATAAAAAATCAGTTCTAGTTCCCTTTCCTTCATTTTACTGCAGTATAAGAAAAACAGTTATGCTTTAAATAGTTAAGAATTATTCTTACCAAAAATGCTATGCTGCATTAATCTAAACAGTTTTCTTGTCTATGTTGCTGCCAGTTTTTGTGGCTTTCTTTAATTAAACACTTTTTTTTATTTTTAAGCTTCGCTTATTCAGACTATATATATCATGTTTTAAGGTCAACCTGACATTGCTAAATCAATGTGAATATTTTTCTCATGGCATAAGGAGCTACAGTCTTCATGGCTTTCGTTCATATTTATGTGTTTTATATACCAATTTGTAGTATATTTGAAATAAGTGTTTTCACAAATAATTTTATTACTTTATTAACTGGATATTTGTAATGTTTTTTTACTGTATTCCTTTACCAACATGGCACCAAATTAGGCTTGTTCTCTAGTGTTTGAAAGAAATATCAGTTCCTTAAAACAGTCAAGCTATCCAATCAGTGGCTCATATAATTTATTCAGTCAGCAAGATTGCCTGTGCCTCTCAAAAGAATTATACATTTTGGCCAGTGGAGCTCTTTTTATTCTTAGTGGTGTTACAAGATTATCCTTCTCTTTTAGAGTTGTTCCAGTATTTAATTATTACCAGTGTTTTAGTGACCTTAAATGTTCTGAGTCTGTATTTTATAATCCCTCATGGGTTTGTTACATGTAGATAGTCAGGGAGTGAAACAGGACAAATATACGTAAAAATAATCACCAGATGATATATTTTTTGGTCGACTCACTGTAGTTGAGTCACAATTTCTCTTTATATTAACAGTTGCTTGGCTCAGTTATGGGTTTAAACATGGTTCCCACAAATTATAGTATATTTTAGGTGACATGCATTTGATCATCAGTAGCTTTCTTGCACCTTACTTTGGGATATTCTAAATCCTCCTCTTTCTTCACTGTAAATCTTCACTGCAAAATATAGTCACATGAACTCATTGTTTGATATACATAAATGTACAAAACAATGGAAAAAAAGAATATATATATATATATATATATATATATATATATATATATATATATAAAACATTTGTAGTGCTAAGCAAAGCACTTATAATAAAAGTTGTCCCTTCAGAATGGTATTTCTTCTTCATATTGTCTACATTTTCATTTAATTACACTGGAAACAGGGAAGTTAAAAAACTGCCCCTTCAGGGGGTTATTGACTAAAGTCTGAATTGTCTCCTAAAGGTGTGAGGTCACCACTTCCCCATACTCTGGTATCCAGCAAACTCTGCGATATGATGAATTCACCAGCTAAAGACGGTTGCACACTACACAATAGACGGATACTAACATGCTCGCCAATTTACTATGGCAGTTCTGACGCTGTTGCGGATTTACTATGGGAATCTGCTGTTTAGTCAATAAGGAGTAGAGAATCAGGGCGTAGCCATCCAAATTGATGAGAATTCACTTCAACAGTCGAATTCCCACCTTAATCAATAACCCTTCAACCCCCCCCATAAATATTTACATGTTTACTCATTGCTAATTGTTGTACTCTGCTTGAGTTTTAATTATGGAGAAGTTTCTCTTCCGTATTATTGAAAAATGTGTGGCTTCAACCTGCATCCCTCTACATTTCTAAATGGAATTTATTCTGTCTTGTTGTTTCCTGAAATGTAGAACTGTGTATGGCTTGCTTATACTCCCTGTTTATAAGCACTGTTTCATTTCACTTTATTTCTCTTTTGCTGTTCTTTGAGGAAATACTTGTCTGAATGAATATTTATTTAACATTATTGCACAGAGGGCAAATTCCTGATTGTTTTCCAGTTCTATACAAGCATAGCTTGGATTGCCAGGGTTGTATAAATTTGTGTAGGAGCATCCATATTAATATAATGGATTCGGTAGAAAAGAAACCAGGTTATCTTAAAAGAATAAGAACGTGACAAAGGGAGGTATGCCCCCTGAAATGTTGTTATGCTCTGTGGTATAATAAATGGGGTAAAACCCAATTAACTTTTTAAGCAGTGTGCAGACCGTCTGTTTCAAGTTATCATAAAAACATGAGAAACACAATGAGTTAGTATAAAACAATTATAAAGAAAAGTTCTTGGCACAGTATTAATTTCTTTTTATCTTCAAGTGAAACTTGTCAAAAGATCATCTCACAAAGTACCATTGAGGATATTAATCTCCAAGTCATGTTTTTGTTTTTGTTGTTCTTTTAGGTATTTGGTTATGTTGCCCTTCCAGTTTTATGTTCTGAAAACTGTGCAATGTAAAATAGCCTCTGTATAAAAGTTTTTGTCAGTGCTGCAGTTATGCAGTCTCTTCTGACTGCTGTGTGCACTTCCCTGCTGTCTGTAGCCTTCCTGTAGCTATCTCAGGCTATCTTTATAAGGCTGAGGGTCACTCTTATGTTTTTTGGCAGTTTTTTTCTGCATTTTTTTTTTATTGCAGCTTATCATACCAGTTTTCCTGCATTTATATTCATTTTTATGGGCAGTTTTTTTCTTAGAAGAGAGTTAGAACAGTGTTTGGTAGCAATGTGCTTGAGCTAGGATACCTTTACATAGGCAGAAAATAGTAGGTTTAAATGGCAATTTTAGAAAAGCTTCATGAATTTAGTCACAAAAATATAGTACAGTGTTGATCATAGGAAATTGATAGGATTATTTGAAAATGGAAAATGTGACAATAATAAGGCAGTATGATACCCTTTCTCCACAAAGAAGCTATCTATAAATCCTTTTATATTTACAACCTTGTGTTCCAACCAGGTACTGACTGTTCACCTTCCTTGCTCTGAGCAGAATTCTAACCTATTCTGCCAAGACTAGTTTTTATGTGTTGTTTCAGGATATTTACAAGAAATAACCACATTTTTGTTCTCCCTTATATATAGCAACTCCTACCCACTTCCCTATTACTGGATGTTGTGTAAGTAGTCAGACCTATGATTCTCTGGCATGGGGTGAGCTCCCACCAAAGCGGAGGAGGGGGCATCACACTGCAGGGTTACGACCCTTACCTGACACTCCTGCTTGTAACTGGGAAGTCACAGTCATTAATTTTGCAAGGTGGGGAAAGTACCTGCTTATGCCACTTTGTAGCATAGGATTCAACAGACACGTTTGTGTTAAATTGTTTTATGTGGGATTAAAAAGACTAGAGAATGCTGGTGTTTGACTTTCTAGATTTTTCTTTTACCTTTTCCTTCTACTGCATTACCCAATTAACTACTTAGTATTCAGAATTAGCCACTCTGTACTCTCCTCTTTATTATTATATGTTAAAAGGGCCTGTGAGGCTGTGGTAGTAGACACATGTACTGTCTCTTTAAGAAAAAGAAAAAACTTTATTTTTCAAAAATAAATTGCAGGTTCCAAACAAAAAGAAAACCTCTGTTTGACTTGGTTTGCATAGCAGTAACAATAGTCATATCATGCAATGCAGCTTTCCTTTAATTTCCAGGAGGTGCTGCTGCACTGCCTCTTAAGAGACCTATGCAGGCACACCATGCTGCTGCTCACAGGTAAGAAACATAATTGTTAATGAACAGTTGGATATTAACTATAAACTTACATGCATACATATAAACATAACTGAATAGAAATAAAGAAAAAACACATTTGATATATTGCTCCCAGGTGCTGACACACCTAAAGATATAAAAGTAAAGGCATTAGGTGGCCAGCCTAATGGAAATAAAGTTAAAAAAAATAGCAGAAAGAGAAAAACACACACCAAGAGGTTTGTCAGTGAATGGGAACAATCTTACAGCAATTAAAATAATAGAACACAGAAGATAAACAATGTTCTCAAGGAGAATACAATAGAGGTATAACAATAAGGCAGAAGGTAATTATGGTGGTGAGGAATAACAGTAAATTAGAAAAATGTAATAAATATAAAAAATATATATTTTTTTTACTTAAATCCCTTTTAAATGTCAGCATACCCCTTAATTCCTTACCCCCTAGTTGTACAGGCTAACAGATTCATAATATTGAAAAATAGCTCTGCATAGTTCAGATTTATTTGCAGTAGCCTTAATGCCTTTTATCTGCATTTGAAAAACTTGATTTAGAGATTTAACTAGTGGACCTTCTTCTATACTAGCACAGTACCAGTATTAGTATTCCCACAGTTTTGCAGTCTAACAGTGCTTATCTATGTAGTAATATGGATGTGGTTTGCCTGTATTTTCTGCATTTAGTTACATTACATCATAGACTCGTATGAGTCATTTACTTTGAGCTTCTATACTCCAGTGATTGGTGGATGTACCAGTTAATCCATAGAAGGGGCAACCATGAGGGAAGTGGAGGTTACATAAGTTATTAATCTTTCTGAAGATTATGGCAAAGAAGCCCATGGTCTGGAAATTGTTATCCATGGCCCTTTGGGTGGCTGCTATTTATGTTTAGTTATAAGCTTACACAAGTCTGTCATGCAAATTGCCCTTTCAGCACATGTTAAGAATCTATTTTTTATAGACTAATATTTATTTTAAAACTCATGGTGCTACATAATATGCTCACGTTGAAAAGGTGTGTGGCCTTCTGCTCTTTTTAAAACATCATGCTGGAGACAAAGGCCAGTCCCAGACAATTACAATAAGCTAAAGAATTAATTTCTTGTGGAATAGTTGGGATGTTGACATGATCTAGGGATTTTATATATTTTTTTTTTTACTTCTTAGCTATTGACTTCTGGAATTGGAGTGAACAGAAGTTGGAATTTTAGCAATGACCTTTAGCCCCAATGGTTCCAGAGGTGTTTAAAATGAGCAAATACAGTAACCTAAAACTAAACTAACTTAATCAGTACATTTACAATGCCCAATCTATTTTTTGGTTATTGTTATCTTTGCTTGCCTGATTCTTAAGATTTCTAAAACAAAACAGATAAATGAGGTCAGAATTGCATCCAGATGTGGTTATATCTTGTACTTGTTGAACAAGATCTTGATCGTGTTGAAGCCCATAATCCTTTTAATAGTAGGAAATGTTTTGAATCTCTCCTGTATACCTCTTAAATGTATTCAAGCCTCATTAGGGGAGTCTTTGTACCTTGCTTCTTTGTTTTTAAGGCCAAGATAAAAAAAGCTTTCTCTAAATATGTTTATGATCAAAGGATGCCCATGAACTGCACATGTGAGACCTCTCTCCTGGTTTTACATGACTGATTACCCATTTATCGTGGAAATACAGACCCCTTACTATGTGAAAGAGCATTCTTAAGAAATGATCTGAATTTCTAGGTATACCATCTATTTGTAAAGTTCACAAGCCTGTATAAAGAAAGATATATTAGTAATGCTGTTGCTGATGCTCTCTAATGTATTTCCCTCCTATTAGATTGTAAATAAAGAAACATGTAAAGTAGCCACAATTATTTTTTTATGTTAAGTATTTTGTTTATTTCATTTTGACTATAGGTATTCTTTTTAAAAAGTCTTGATTAACCACAAAATAGTTCACACCTATTAGCCTTACTACAGAATTTCACTGGTTGCTGCTTGAAGGGAACCACTATATATATCTAGTTATTAAATGCAATGCATGTATGCATTTATAGTTATGGATTTATGCATAGTTTGTATAAAATCCAAGATTATATTTTTGTCAGAAATAATTTCACAGTTACAGTATACCTCTGTGATGTAAGCAGTTGTAACTGTTTCTTATTATTGTATAATAATGAACAAAATTATATCCTTTTGTTTGAGAGATAATGGCAATCTATAGTTCTTTTTTGATAATTTTTACCATTTTAGCCTTGAGACCCTTTTAAACAAGCCTTCTAAAGGCAAACACCCATAGGCTTCACTGTCAGCAATGTTGACAGGTTTATGTAACAGCTTAGCCGTGCTCCGAGACTTTAGATTTCCACTTAAAGGTTTAGGAAAGGTGGATTACAGAAGTAAACTGAGTTACATATCTGGATTCTAAAGTCACTCTGTTTATATAACATTTTAAGAAGAATAGAATATGCACATTATACATTTACTTTTAGATTATAAGATGTATTCCATGAAGCTCTTCACCCCACCAGGATTATTCTAAAACTTTAGTGCATCATGTTCACAATAGGCAGGGGGAGATCCTCAGGTAGGTGGACCCCCTCTCCTGGGCTGGTGCACGATTGGCACAAGGGTCCCCTCTCTTGGTGGCACACTACAAGGGTAGTGATAGCTGCAATCCCTGTAGGTACTCCACTAACATTATGGTACAATAGTTGGGGAACTACTGCCCTTTAAGAAGAACTAATTTACCATAGCCATAACTGATATGCTTAAAGTACAGGGTCTGCCATCCTAAACTACTGTACTATGAAGCAAATAATTAATGCCTTTGGGCTGTAGTGCTATCCAGTGCTAGTATCTCACAGTTGTCATACTGGATGCTAATTAATATGCTAAGGAGCCCTTGTGCTTCACAACACATAATGATTAACTGGTTGTGGAATGTCACATGGTTCATTAAAATATAAATACAAATGTGGCAAACACTCATTTTCACACATGTTCTGTAGAAGCCGGAGCTCAGGACACCATTTTTCTCAGCAAGGTGTGCAGATGAATTGCTGCAAAGGCTGCCATGTAAAATAATGCATACAGAACAAGAAGAAATAATAGTGTGGCCTGGAAGGGAAAGTTGTGGGTTTATTGCATTGCTAGCATGTAGGCTAAATGAAAATATGTGATTTATTAGGAGACTTTATTATTTCACACAGTTGATAAAATCTATAATCATCTAACCATCCTCTAAAGAGTAGACAAGGTCTCATAACTAAGCTGTAGATCTCACTAACACCGAGACCACCAGCTTCAGGAGCTTCCTATAACCCAGTGGTCCCCAACCTTTTGTGGATTGGAAACTGCTTCTCTGATCCAGCAAAGTTTCTACTACAGGTGGGTGGGCCAAACATGTTGCAGGCAGCATGATGGTGATGCACTTTCTGTATCAAGGGATCCACGGTCAGGCAGTGATCCACGGCCTGGTATTTGGGGACCCCTTAGCCAACAAGTTTTTTCATCAATTTCCATACAGCACCTCCTTATTTTAACAGTAGTTCAGCATAAATTACATTATCCTATGACAACTGGATTAGCATAGGTGAAACACTAGTTTGGTGCCTAGACTAAAACAGCCTAATATCAGAGAAACCTCTGGGGCATGTAGAACATGTTGAGGAAGTATGTAATGTGAATTAAATGCATCTTTAATATTGTTTAATGGTGCATACATTTTCACTGTTAATAGAGGGGTACCCAAGAGATCAATTTTGGGCCCTCTTCTCTTCAATATATTTATAAATGACCTTGCGGAGGGATTGCATAGTCAAATCTAATTTTTTGCAGATGATACTAAACTTTGTAAAGTAGTTAATACAAAGGAGGATAATATTTTATTACAGATGGATCTAGATACATTTGAAGCTTGGGCAGGAAAGTGGCAAATGAGGTTTAACACTGATAAATGTAATGTTATACATATGGGAAGCAGAAATGTATGTCTATATTATTTTCTAAATGTGAAAACACTGGGCAAAACTAACATGGAAAAGGATTTAGGAATTCTAGTTGACAATAAACTTAACTTACCAACCAGTGCCAAGCGGCAACTGCCAAAGCAAAAAGGATCATGGGGTGCTTCAAAAGATGTATAGACACACATGATAAGAACATAATTATACCTCTTTACAAAGCACTGGTCAGACCACACATGGAATATTATGTGCAGTTTTGGGCACCAGTGCAAAAGAAAGATTGGTTGAGCTTGAGAGGGTTCAAAGGCAGGCTTTGAAATAAATTAAAGGAATGAGCAATACTGTATACAGTACCAAGAAAAATTATTAAAATGGGCTTTTTTAGTATTGAGAAAAGAGGATTAAGGTTTGACCTAATAACTATGTATAAATATATTAGAGGTCAGTACAAAGATCTCTCCCACAATCTATTCATATCAAGAACTATTAGTATTACAAGGGGGCATCCTCTACGTTTAGAGGAAAGAAAGTTTCTGCATCAACATAGAAGGTTTTTTTTTTACTGTAAGAACAGTGAGGTTATGGAACTCTCTGCCTGAAGAAGTTGTTATGGTTAAATACATTAAGGGGTTCAAAACTGGTTTTGATGCTTTCCTTCAGTGTAAGAACATTAGAAGTTATGGGTATTAGATAACTTGAGGTGGGCTCTTGATCCAGGGAATTATTTGGAGTTGGGAGGGAATTTTTCCCCCTAATATTAGGATAATTGGCTCTTGCCTCATGGTTTTTTGCCTTCCTCTGGATTGCAGGAAAATAGGCTGAACTAGATGGACTTGTATTTTTTTCAGCCTTATAAACTATGTTACTATGTTAATCAAAAATGTTAGAGGAGGCTTTGACATTTTGCCTTAAGTACCATCCTTTCTTATTATCTGCTCTAAGAAGGGAAGGGGGAAGGTAGACTATACCGCTGCCCCCCTACAATGATATATTGCAAGGTATTGTATAAATGAGCTTTACTTCTAATTCCACTCAAATCTTGCCTGTGTATTTTTAATTTTTTTTTAGAAGCCCTTATACTAGCACTGTAAATTCAGCACAGTGCCTTCCAGATACTTACGTTTTCTATTTATACTCAGTAAGTCATTATTAGGACATTTTGTATTTTTGTATAAGTTGAGGTAGGTTTCAGGGGAGTTGTTATACTTAGCCATGAGATGTTTCTACTGGCATATAGAAAAAACATTTTTTAAGGTTCTTGAAATTGCTCCTTAACTATTAACTTGTAAACAACACTAAGCTATGTATATTTTTGAAATGATAATGTGTGTGCAATGGCTAGCATATGCATTTATCAATGCTATCATTAAAATTACAAGATTTGACCCTGCATGAATATTTTTACCAAAACTTGTCCAGATGTATTTATAGTATATTATTATTTATTTTGCAGGTTGAACTTGCAGAGACTTGTGCAAGGTGTGAGCGCTACATTGGCACAGAAGGTGGAGGCATGGACCAATCGATATCATTCCTCGCAGAAGAAGGAACTGTAGGTATCCTGAAGAATAAATGCACAGTTCACCTTTATTGTTAGGTCTCCAAGGGAACTTATTATAGAATAGAACAGAATGCCTTTATTGTCATTATACACAAGTACAATGAAATTAAAAAAAGCATGTTCAAAATTTGCAGGTGCTTTTAAAACAAGCACTCTTATGTAATTGAAAATAGTTATTTATAAATGAGGCACTAAATCAGTTCCACTAACTGGTATAAAAAATAATGAAAAACTGTTCTCTGTATCTGTAGATTATGCTATATTATCCCTTGTACACAACAGGATTTTAGTTCAGTCCTGATTATTCTACAACCTAACCACAACCATACAAGGCAATTAGCTGACTTTTTACGAATGCCAGGGCAATCTGCTTTTTTGATTGTAGCATCTTATACTTCTGCTAAAAAAAATCCCAGGAGCACTAATCCAATAATATAAATATATGTTCAAAATCTAGACATTGTAAATCTATGCATAATTCACTCCCAGGCAAAACAGTAATAGAGATAGCGCTCTGTGCATCTAATATTGGCTGTGGTTGAGGGCTGCAGCCCCCATGAATGTTTATATCAGCAGTCTAGGTCACAGTTAAGCTTCTCAGCATGTTCCCAGTATCTGTGTTTTATGTATACTTATAAAGCTTGATCAGAAAGCTATTGCCTGTTTCCATTTGCAGATTTAGTGTAAGGAATCGGTACTTACCGGCGCGATCTGTTCCAACGTCGGGTCTCATGCGGCGCCGCGTCTCCTCCTCAGCGCGGCTGTCGGGCATGCGTGCTGACGTCATTGTATACACGTCACGGCGGCGTGCTTTTTGAATACTGGTGGCGCTATCAGCTGACAGGCTCTCTGGCTATATAAGCGAGTCTGTCAGAACATGCTGGTGCCTGATTATAGGTTCACATTGTGGATTCTATGCCCTAACCTGTTCCTTGTTCCTGTTAAGATATTAAAGTTCCAGTTCCTTGTACCTTGTAACCCTGCCTTGCTTACCTTGTGACTTTG
>WMED01002243.1:0-11786 GCA_019650415.1 Pipa parva
CGTTCGCTGATGTCTGCGTGCAGGACATCAGCGAGCACATAACAGTATGTGCATGCTGAGGGAAAGCATCGTATGGTGCGTTCGCACTTTGCTGAATTACCCCTTAATGTTATGAAGTCCCATACTAGTATTATTAGTAGTAACTGCATTAAAATTTAAATGTTCATCTAGAAGGCTAGCTTGAGCTGTATACCAGCAGGGTTCTGATAAGAACAACACACTGGTAATAATCACAGCGCTAATAAAGATACGAATATAAACAGAACATGAAAACACCACCAAATCGAGGTGATTAAACGTAGTACAATAATGTGGTACAATGTAAGATCAATTTTAATGAAAAATAAAGTAGGTGCTCCCATTAAAACACATTCATTGTGAGTCTGACTGAACAACCCTACAGACTTCAAGGAAAAGCTTATCCTGAGCATTAGGTTCCTTTATATACATTTGGACCTTCTGCCCTCTGGTAAGTGCAATAGCACTTGGGGTGGCTAAAGATAATAGGTGACTGGCTCCACTTGCTATCCCCAATCATTACAGGTGGAAATTTGTTTGATTGTCCCTTTCCCACTCACCCAATTATATTATTTCACATATTTGAGTTGCAATGAATTTTGGGTAATCATACTACACTTAGAGGAGTTTCTGTTCTCCTCTTTGAGCAGGGTTCTGATGTTGCACAACACAAACGTTCATTTAAAAGTGATAATAAGGTAATCATAAAACTGCAACCAAGTGACAACATGAACTAAGAATATGGTGACATAGAAAGGAGTGTATTATTCATCCCTAATACAGTTAGTGGGACATTGTGAGGATGATATCACTGGTCTTCGCTTGGGCTCTTATAATGGAATTTACATTACTCAGCATGACTATGCTTCCTACTTCTGTTTCACTGATTCACTATGCAGAATTACTCAAGAAACCATGTCCCACGGTGTTCATATCTTTGGCAAGGGAACCTGCCACTTAGTGTATAAGAAACAAGGAGCTTAGTGGCCTGAAGTGACTCGAATTTTGCTATAAAAATTATCCCCTAAACCTTTTGTAATTTGTTTTTTACGAGGGCACTCTAGACTCCTCTGTATAAACATGCAAACAGTCACCATGTTACTAAATACACAAATCACTTTTCTATTCTTCTCCTCTTAGATATATTATCAGCATTTGATACTGTTTATCACTTGCTTTTTATTCAGATTCTTCATGCCCTTGGAGTCCATAATCAAATTGCATTTTGGCTTTCATCCTTACTTTCTCACAGCTCCTTTTTTTTTGTTTTCTATGCTAATGACACCCCTTCTCCTGTTCCACTTATTGTAGGGGTGCCTCAAGGATATGGCTTTGGGCTAATAGTCTCCTTTGGTCTTTAGTATCAGTTTTATTCAGATAATATCCATATCTAATGGATATCTAATTATCCACTCCTGCATACCTGAAATTGCAGGTGTTGAAATTTAATCTAACTGTCCCCTGGCAAGCTTCTCTAGGATAGCCCCACACATTCCCACAATAAATCTCACTACTAGAGCAGAACATTTTTGTACATAAACCATGTAATCATCAATCCTGTTCTATCTGCATGATGGCCTGGGGTAAATGTCAACTCTTCTTCCCTCACCTTCCTATGCCCACTGGTACCACTTCTAAAAACTGTGGATTTTTCCTCGGTAACATTGCCAAAATCTCTCTCAGGCAAATAGTAACACTGTTAAGCATGCCCTCATCTTATCCTGCTTGAACTATTGCAGTGTACTTAGAACTGACTATTTAGCCTCCCACCTTTCTTCACTTCTTCCCATTTTGAATTTTGCTGTAATAATTTTGGACTCTTTCCCCAGAAGAATCAACATCTGACTTTTCCTTGGCTTCCCAGTAAAAAACAAATTATTTCCAGGATTTGATGAATGGCTAATTATTAATGCATTGTGTGGAAGAAACTGCCTGCTCCTAACCTCCATTTTTTCCCAAAAGTGTTTTACAGTGGAATAGATTTGCAAAGAGACAACTTGTAAAAATGTGTTCTTATTCTGTTATTGTACAGGAAGTGTCCTATGTAACTAAAGAGAGCATTTGGATCTTTGATTTTTTTTGTTCATTTGCACTTCTGATGTTTTGTAGTTTATCAGATCATAGACCTGTGATTGAGCTTCCTCATTGTGAGAATTCAGAAATCATTGTACGTTTGTATGAAATGCCATATTTTCCGATGGGTTTCTGGTCACGACTTATTAACAGACTACTAGAAGTATCAATGTACATGCTCTCTGGAAGAGGTTAGTAGAATTAATTTTGTGGATTATCATACAAATAAAGAATAACTCCTGTATTGTCTGTTTTGCAATAATAATGTCAGACACGTTTGTTCTGTGTATACACACATTGCAGCAATTGTGAAAACCTGGAAACAACTGCCCAATATGATAATACATAAATGTGTGATCTGTTATCCTTCTCATATCATTATTTAATGGAGTGACATATGTCTGTTTCTGACAATCATACAGATCCCCTTAACTGTGCCATACAGCCATTTATTTTAGCAAAAAAAAATTTACTTGAAACATTTTGGGGGTGTCAACTTCTCCTGTTCAGATAACGGTCAAATGGTGATTGCAAAATGCAAAACTATAGGAAAACAATTAAACTCCTCATATTATCATAATGGATTGAACATATGCAGCACTCAATTATAAAAATATTCTCTTTACTTTTACCAAGATTTCCAACAGCTCTTGGTATGCTCTATGTGTATTTTCATGAAAATACCTATTTAAAGGAGAACTATAGTCAGATTACATCTTTACATATGCAGTACTATACCTTAGTGAGAAGCCATTCTCCCAAGTAGATTTTTCATCCAAAGCAGAATGATTTATAACAGAGCCCTGGAAAACTTCCACACCAGGAAATGTGTGTGATATAACTGCTAAACATGCAAAGAAAAAACTGCTTGACTACTATTGGTTAACCTTTAACAGTCCAACGTTCCCAACCTGGGAACATGTAACAAACAATAAATTAATAATGTAATAATATAATAAAATACTTATTACATGTTCCCATATTGGGAACGTTGGACTGTTAAAGGTTAAGCAGTGTGCTGACCTTTGTCCTCATCAGACATGCTTTGTTTACTTTCCTGAAATACAGGAAATTAGAGTCTGGGACTCAGGAAAGCTAACTTGTGAGCAGGCGTTACATTACACATTAGGCAAATTTGTCCGGGGAGAGAGTACCCTTTCATGGAAAACTGTCTGGTACACGTCATGCACACATTTCCTGGTGTGGGAGTTTTCCAGTGCTAGTTCATCTGAAGCAGGATAATTTATTACACATCTACTGGGGAAAAATGCTTCTTACTGACGTATAGTACTGCATATATGAAGATGTAATCTGACTATAGTTCCCCTTTAAAGAGTTTTATTTTCTAATTGTTTTAAGCTTTTATTTCTCTGCTCTGTACTTTTATAGGTTAAATGTATGTATTGTTCTTTTGTTTTCATTTAACCTTCTTTTTTAACCGGTCATATTTGCCTGACATAACCGTTTCCCCATGTACATTTATTGTACTACACCATCCCAAGAGTGAAATTCCCCAGATAATACCTTGCACCTCAAATAGAGATATCAACTCCCCCACATTCCAGCCTGTTCCCTGCTGTATGAAAAAATCAGAGGATTCTAAGAATTTTACCATAAGTGGCATCTTTCTATAGTATATAGGTTTGTACATATGTTACTCTGTTGAGAGAAATGTAATCTTGTCCAAAGTTTTCTTAGGTTTAGATTTGTACTTTAACAGTTCCCTGATACCAGTGCCTCAATTTTATTTTAAGGTTCAATCCGTTTGTTAGCTCCTTTGCACCAAGTTAAATACTAACTAGGACCTCCACTTGCTAATGATATTCTGAAGGGTCAGTGGTAATGTGGTGTATATGAAATATCTGTCTCTGACATTTTATAGTTTATATCATATTGTTGGAGGCACTATAGGGTTAAAGAATTAGACATGTTTTCAAATTTAAAGTGACTTGTAAATACTAAAATGCACTGTTGGTTGTAGAATTTTAAAATTGACATAAATTTGTGTATGGGTCATACTGATTTTTTTCCTTAAGGTTATTAATTGGCTAGGCTAAATTATCTGATCATTACCAGCCATTCTAATCTGTGATCTGTACATGTGGGCAAAATGTATTTTTGTATAACTGAAATATGAAAAGTATAATCCTTTAACACAGCTTGAACCATGTTTCCTTTAGAGATGAATTTCTTAATATTTTGTTGCTGTTTGTGATGAAGTTGGGGGGTGGGCTGTTGGGTTGTAAATGTTGAAATACTCTGTATTCTGTAATCTGGTAATATTTTACTTAATTCAAAGTTCCTTCCAGCTATTTAAAACTGAAAAGGAAAATGAATTTGGGTTCTCATGCACAGACTCTGAACTTTTGCAAATTTGTATGGCATTCATTTCCTTCAGCATTTATGTATGACACTCAAATGAATAAAGTTTCACATAATGTTTAAGACTATAGGTCGGCAGCTCACATGGAAAATTAGCACTATTTTCACCTTCAATAACTCTGTCTTTTCTTTTTCATCCCAGAAAGAGCGCAGCGTCCCAACAGGATGTACTGGAGACAGGGAATCTATCTGAATTGGTCTCCAGAGGCTTACTGTTTGGTGGAGTCTACCAGCTTGGACAACAACCCCAATAACTTTATAAAAGTAACCGTTCCGTCTTGCAGGAAAGGTAAATGAGAGATTTGAACTGTTATTAATATAGTTTCTTTACACCTAAAGCTAAATTGAACATGAATCCACTGTCCTAGTAGACTTCCAAAGTACAGTTGTTTTAGTCCCATTCTTTTACCAGCATATAGACAAAGTACCATCAAAAAGAGCTAATTCATATATAAGCATTACTCATTCACTTCACACATTGCAGCAGTGGTGTACTATGAATCAGTAACTTACTGTACATAATAACATAGTTTTGTACATTTGAAAAAAACATTAAATCCATGAAATACAGCCCTTGAAAAACATCCACAAGGTTGTCCATTCAAACTTGCATGGAAAAAATTCATACTCAATCCTACTGTTGGCAGCCAGACTCCATTTCTGTGTCCATCACTGATTGATTAGTTTAGTAAGCATAATTAGAAATGTTATTACTTAATCACTGTGTGGATATTGTATATAGTATGTATCCAGTATTTGTGGCTTTGGGTAGTGTGTGTGTGTGTATATACGTGTATGTGTGTGTGTATATATATATATATATATATATATATATATATATATATATATCAGAATTCAGTATTCATGGCTTTGGATAGGTTATATATTCAATAAAATTTAGACTTGCAGCTTAGTATATCTAATAATTGTCTATCACGCTGTGCATACACTACATTGCTAGAGTTTGACCTACATACTCACCCAATCAGAACTTAAAAAACATATAACCTTATATATTCACTCACAAAACAGGCTTAATAAATGAATTCGGGCAGTAGATACTAGAACCATAATTATTAACAAAATGCCAGTGCATACCAAAGTACCAAAAAAGTATGAAATTTCATATGCAGTGAGCAGGGTTATCAACAGAGGGGTCCAGGGGTACTGCTATTACAGACCCAGTCAGTTCAGTAAATCAGAAGGTTCAACCAGTCATTTGTAGACTTCTAAGTACTGAACATTGCAACTGATGATTTGTTGGGCAGAAAGGAATAGATTTGGACAGTTTGCAGTTTAACTGGAATGTAGAAAACAAGCAGTCACCGGAAGGCTTCAGTTTGTTATTTGTTGGGGTTTGGCAAATGTGTAAACGTATTTTTAACAGAAAATCACAAATTTTTACAATTTCTGAGGTATAAATTTGCACTTTTCAGGAAGAATTTCATATCTGTATATATTATTATAATTAAGTGAACCATGTGGTGTTTCCTGTAAAAGATGTTTTGTGTTGTGCAACAATATTGATGACCTAATAACTTTAAATAGTGGGATATCATTATGTATTTAAAAAATGTTAATAAGGACTAAGAATTTTAACATAAAAATGACATTGCTTTTATGATAGGTTGCATTTTATTGGGTCAAGTTGTAGACCACATCGACTCTCTGATAGAGGAATGGTTTCCAGGCCTTCTTGAGTCAGATATTTGTGAGGAAGGTGAAACTCTTTTAAAAAAATGGGTGTTATACAGCTTTGATGATGGCCAAGAACACCAGAAAATATTGCTCTCTGATTTATTGGCCAAAGCAGAAGAAGGTAAGATTGAGTAATGTCTACAACCATTTATGAAAAATTCCTATCAGAAGTAGCTTGATTTGCACTAGGAAATTACTCATAGTAGCAACCTTCAAACAGATAAGCAGGAACCAGGTTTCCTGGTTACTATAGAGCATGGGGGTGACAGATTATTCAGAGATGCTATTTGCAGTAGGGTTGCAGCATTTACCAGCTTCATATTTTATGTAGCATAGCTGAAGGGAGTTTTATTTTCAAGGTTTTCTGCTTCCTTGGCTGGGGCAGTTGGGTGATGTTTACTGGAATGTACTTGTCTGCTGCCTGAGCAGCTCACTGACACCAGTGTCCTTTGCCCAGGGCACTAGGAAGGAGGTAGGTGGAGTTGCAGAACAACATTGCGCAGAGTATGGCTAATACTGTAGTGGAGACACGGGACTAAGGGGTAAAGCTCCCTTCGCCTAGTGGCAGGACACTAGAAGTACAAATTACTCCTTAGGAGCTCATACGATTTCTCTCACACATGTGAGAACGGGTGCAGTTTTCTTCCCTGTTCAGGGAATTATACGGCAACCTCCATTCACTCTAATTCACATTCACTTCCACTCTAAACTCTTGGACAACTGGGATCTGCCACACTTTAGTGCCTGCGTAACTATGTCTAGCAATCCTTAAACAACATCATCCAATGAACCTGTGCAGCCCTCTGGGGAATCAGCTCTTGTATTGGTGCATCAAAGTAGTTTTTCAGATGATGGCAATAAAACTTTGCGCAATCAACTGGCTTCAGCATACGTCTCTGACGGCACTTCCTCACTGTTGGGAGTCATTCATAGATGAAGAGGATATACTTTCCTCTAACTCTGAAGATGAAAGTGATGGTATGTCAGTACTCCTCAGAGGTGATCAGTAATTTAATACAGAAAGTCCTAAAGGTTCTAAATAGCTCAGGTCCTCAACCCAACCCCAATCCAACCAAAAATATCTTCAAGTAACAGTGTAAGAGAACTGATGTTTTCCCTGCTTATGAACAGTTGGATCAAATGGTCCTAACAGAATGTGAGAAACCAGAACTTTGGTTTCAACCACCCAAGCGCTTTTCACATGATGCATTCACCTGGCTGTTTTCTTTGAGGTCCAGTTTCTTCTCAAAGTTTGAAAACTGGTAGGTTAACTGGCTTTGTGTGTATGTTGTAGGAACATTAGATTGTTACCTCCGCAGGCATCAGAAACAGGTAAATGGGCATTTACTCTCTTAGGAGAGTATCTTTTTGTGAGCCTGCACGTTTATTTTAGTTTATTTATTTATTGAGGAAGTATAACAGCACAACAAGTCAAAAATATTGTAAAATATAAAAAGTTACATTAAAAAAGTTTACCTATAGTTGTTAGATAGCTTCTACTGTGTCTGTTCATTCTGGATTTGAACACATTCACAATATCACGTCTTCCCAATTATTATTTTAAATCTTTTTAATCTAGGAGACTTGTTGGTAAATCCTGATGATCCCAGATCAACTGTTCCTATCTCCCAAATTGCACCTGACATTGTGTTGGCTGACTTACCTAGAAATATCATGTTAAATGTTGAAGAACTGGAGTTTGACCAGGCTCCTGAATTTTTGCTGGGTAAGGATCTTGCTGAATCTATGTTATCGCCCCTACCTGTCAGTCTGTTACAGTGATCGGCAAAGTGCAGCTCACTTTGCCCAAGCCCTGCCCACAACCGCCGACTGCTCTTCTGATTGGTCATGTGGTTGGGAGAGGGTATGCCTCCCTCCTCCAGCGGTTCACACGATAGTTGTCGCCGCTGGAGGAGAGAGTGAAATGGCTCCCTCCACAAACACCTTTGCCAACCCCTTGTCTATTATATTTGTAAACAAATGTATCATACATATTTATATTCTTTCTTGTTTCATTTTTAGGTTTTACTGTATACATAATCTTTTATCCCATATTTTAGAACTGCATGACATGCTCTTACCTTTGGCCAGTTTTTTTTCCCCCATAATAAACATCTGATGGTTCAGAAAATTATAAATACAGCTGTTGTGTTAGGCCTTGGCACCTCAGCCCTTTACTGGTTACCTTATGAATTCAACTAAATTCTGTAAATTCAACTAAAGTCAGAAAAAAACATGCAGAAAATGACATTGAAAAAAAAATAAATAAAAGTATCGCCATAATTTGTTATACTTGGCAAATGGCAACTTGAAAATGGGAGAAAAAGGGCCGGGGTTAATTGTGGTATTTCATTTCAATTTTAAAGTGACTCCTTCTTCAGATAAACTCATGCAGAGACTATACATGTCCCTCTTGTGATCGTAGCCTTTGGGCAGTGTCACAAAGGGCATTTTGATGCTGACTAGCAACAATTGCATTAAAAAACCCCAGAAATGTTTCCCATTGATTTCAACGTTGATCACATAAAAAAACACAGCAAAGCTGTATCTGTGACAAAATGCATTTTGTTATAATAATAACAATGAATTTTGGAGCCAGTTTTGATAATGGTTTCTATTGAGGCAGTGGGACATGTTTCTAATGGTGTCAAAATGCCTATAAGGAGGCAGTTTTTTTGTTTTGCGCCTCCTTATAGGCAGTTCGAATTTGGACTACATTTTCTCCACCTAATTGGATATCCACTGGTTTTCAAGGAGGCTTGCATTCAATATTGGACTTTTTTTGTTACTTTGTTTTTACTTTTATTGTTTCTCATTTATATTGTATATATTTATTTTATTTTGCGCAGTTTGTATCACTGTATAATGTAATGTGTGTATATGTTCGTAGGAAGAGCAAAATTCCCCTTTTCCTCTGAAGAAGAAATGTAGGAACTTTTTAGCAAGCACACATGTGATAGATAACATGTATGATAACAGTTGTCATATCTAGCATTAATCAAAACACACAATTCAAAATTGGTGGAAGACCCAGTGGTCTAGTAGATTTGTACTGTAATTTTGTATTTGTACAAGTAAACACTGTTCTGTATTTTTAAGTAATGTTCTGTATGTATTCACAAACGATGAATTATAGGTGATGGAGGATTTGGATCTGTTTATAGAGCATCATACAAAGGGGAAGATGTTGCTGTGAAGGTTTTCAATAAATATACATCTCCAAGGCTTTTAAGACAGGTAAGCAAACTGTGTATTTACCACAAATGGATACAAATATGATAGAGTATTAAATGTATTAAATATTATATTAATACACAATGAAGTGAAAGGATAGACCTACATATACAGCAGAATATTTGCTGCAGTTTTGTGTAGCCAATAAATGTTATATGCAAAAAAGGGTGAAAATCTTATTTGTCAATGTGCGCTTTGTTGAATTCGCTGCTTTGACAGACTATAACACTTGACGATCAAGTGAATTAATTGTACACATGCAAAGTAATGGGAAAAGCTCCATAAGTCCACAACCATCCTAAGCTTCCAGATAGGATGAAAATTTTAAATATCACATGTGATGAATACACAATGACAGGGAAATAATGAATGAAAGCAAATTCTAACCTTTATATACAGTAACTGTACAGACTTTCATGTATTAAGATCCCTAATTGGAAATGGTAACTGATGAATGGTGTGTTATTTGTTTTCTTATATACAATAAACCATATGGTCTTTAAATTTCTTTGCATAGACCTATGCATAGTTTACTAATTGAAAACTTCCATAATATTCCTCTGACAAGTACAATAAAAAATATTAGACACAGAGTATTATAATGGGGGCAGTGCTTACCCAGGTCAAGTATCTTTTAGCATGCACAATTATATTTAATCTATTTATTTTAGCTTCTGTAGAACAGTAAACATGACCTGATTATTTTCTTTATGGAGCCTGATGTTTGGGAGTTTTTGTGAAACACAAAATACATAATTCTTTTCTAACACACATTGTTGGAATGATTAACTTATAGGAACTTGCTGTGCTCAGTCATCTTCATCATCCTAGCCTGGTGTGCTTATTAGCAGCTGGAATTCATCCAAGGATGTTGGTTATGGAATTGGCTCCAAAAGGATCCCTTGACCATCTCTTGCAACAAGACAGCGCTAGTCTTACAAGAACTCTTCAGCATAGGATAGCACTGCATGTTGCTGATGGATTAAGGTATAGTACACATTTAGTGACATGGCATGAAATCCTGATGCGTTCAAAATACAAAAATAGATCCTCCAGCACTCCAATCCATAAAATCCTTTGCTTTATTGTGACTACATGGTCAAACATTAAAAACAATAAACCGAGTCATAAGGCCTATGCGTTTCGTGCCTAGGCACTTAATCATGGCCATGATTAAGTGCCTAGGCACAAAACGCGTAGGCCTTATGACTCGGTTTATTGTTTTTAACGTTTGACCATGTAGTCACAATAAAGCAAAGGATTTTACGGATTGGAGTGCTGGAGGATCTATTTTTGTATTTTGAACGCAACAGTCACGCTTTTCTCCTGGCACCCGTTACATAATACTGCATCAAGGATTGTTAGCAGCCTAATTTTCTTTTCTATATGAAATCCTGATGCAAGAGTTTCTATAGAATACATTAGATTAAGATGTTAGTAACAATCTTTAATCATTGAGCCAAACTTTCTTGTAAAACTCATGTCAAATATTCTTACTTTTCCAACCGCAAATGTGTAGGAATACAGAATAAAGGGGGAATTCACCATAGTGCAAAGTGAGGTCCGGATCCTTCGCCTCACTTCGCACAGACTGTTATGCACTCACTGATGTCCTGCACGTGGACATCAGCAAACGCTTTAAAGGGATTCCAGTGGTCTCGCTGAAACTGGAATCCCTTTAAAGTGTTCGCTGATGTCCACGTGCAGGACATCAGCAAGCACATAGCAGTCTGTGCGAAGTGAGGCGAAGGATCCAGACCTCACTTTGCACTATGGTGAATTCCCCCCTAAGTGATGCCATATGCCTTGTCCTGTGTGTAGATCAACCTATATATGATGTTTATATGCTTGTTTTAGTGTTTACTGTATTGTTTTATTTTTCTGCAGGCATAATGATAACTAGCATTTTAGCTGCAATTGGTTCAATCCACTTTATTGTCTTTACTGTTCTATTTTCTGTGGCAAGAATCATGCTAACTAGTAGTATTTTAGCTGAAATTGGTTTAATCCACTTTACTGTCTTTACTGTTCTGTTTTCTGTGGCAAGCATCATGCTAACTAGTTTTTTTAGCTGCAGCTGGTTCAGTCCACTTCAGTTCTTTATACATTGCGTCTGGCTTTCAGCTAATAATGCTGTAGGATGCCACTTAGTCATATCTAAGTAATAATATACTGCAACTTTGTTGCAGTTAGTGCAATATAGAGAATTTTTTTTGCAGTGTATACTATCCAATTCAACTAGATCCAAACTTGGAATCAATAAATATGATGAATTATAATGTGCACTAGACCTAATGGGAAAATATTGAGAAAGTGGGGTGCTGTAGGCAGAGCCGGCTCTGGCTCTATTGGCGCCCTAGGCGCCATCCTCCAACGGCGCC
>WMED01002244.1:5072-24535 GCA_019650415.1 Pipa parva
TGAATTCCCCCCTTATTCACACTTCCCCAAATTTGTGTATTCAGCAAACTCTGAGATGTGGTGAATTTGAGAACCAGTTCAGATGTTTACTACAGTCACAGACTTACGGAGCACTTCGCTCCACGTTATGTGCGCGTGCACAGGTAATTTGCCTATTCATCAAGTGTCGGAGTCTGTTGCAGTAGGGAATTCAATAAGCTTATTTACCAGTTTTACTTCACCAGATTTCAATATCGAGATTTTCGATGGGAAGATCGGAATGTAAAGTATTGTAAAGTACTGTATGGCTACCTTTCCATAGAAAAATTCGACAAAAAAAACTTGAGCGTTAATCTCGTGAAATCAACTCAAGTACTTGCGGGATAAACTTGAAAAGACTTTAATAACTTTCATCCTTAATAACCCTTAATTCACCCTTAATAACTATCTGCCTTTACTATCTGTTGTCTGAATTCCTATGAGACAATATTTTTTTCTGATGCTGTTAATGTTGAAGTTATGTCTCACTTAGAATACTTTCTGCAAAAGTCTACTGATTATTAACTATCTCTGAGAGTGCCACAATTTATATGGCAGATTTGCTGAAGCCAGACATCTTTTTTTATGTTGAATGGTATCTTGTGCAAAGTACGTTTATTCTGCTCCTTTAAGCCAACTGGTACAGTATATTGGCAGCTTGAAACCTTTAGAATTGTAGTTTCTGAACCATGATTTTGTTTAGCTAAAGTGCAATTAGCTATCTGAAATAGAACTTTTCTCTTTAAAGAAAAGTTTGGACCATTTGCCTTAATAATAAAACACAGCATCAGAACAAGGGGTGTTTGAAACTGTACACCGTTTAGTACCTGCCATTGTAAAGACAATTTAAAAGTGCACTAAAACAAAAAATGAAATGCCTTAAATGCATTTATTGTTATTATATATTCAATTTGTTCTTCCAAAAATTCTAAATTGCCTTGAGCAATTCTATTTAGCTATATAGCTTTAAAAATAGGGCTTTAGGGCACACTTCCTAAATAAATATTATCTAAAATGAACTGCGTGAGCTCTGTTTAGCAGCATTGTTGCTATCAATAAAGAGGAAAATAGACAGCTAAATTCATATATTCAACCTCAAAGAACAATTTTTCACATATGGTGTTTAAATATACTAATCCAGAAGGGAATGTTTATATTTTTGGTGTTACTTGTCCTTTAATCAATTAATCTAATAGAGCATGGGTCAACAAAGTTGTTCTGGGAGGGAGCCATTTCACTCCCTCCTCCAGTGGCGATAACTATTTTGTGAGCTGCCGGAGGAGGATGGCGTGCCTTCTCCCGACCACATGACCACCAACAGCCAATCACAAGAGGTGTTAGCGGTTGTGGGCGGGGCTTCTGCAGTGCACTCCGAGCCACAACAAGCCGCACTTTGCCGACCACTGTAATAGAGCATTAAATCGTAATCTAGCTGGGATCTGATTGGAGGAGCTATAATGTCAATCATTTAGCCCGCCCAACCCAACTCGAGAAAGAAAATTCGGGTTGCCAGGAAAGATGACAGAGAAATACTGTATAAATGGTACATTTTTTTTAAAATACATATATATTTTAAAAAATGTTTATTTCTTTAAGCAGAACTTAAATTAGTATTAGTTTTGAGGTGACAGGTGCACTTTAAGGCTGTAGATTCAAATCCAACATGGTGCCATGTCAAACAGTTTTTTTATCACTAGATGGCAGTAGTTAACTATCAAATATGACAAGTAAACGTTAGAGACACCTAGTGGTTAAAAATGTATGTTTTTCACAATCACAGCAGCAAATGCCTGACATGACAAAGTGATTCTTACATAACTAAATATGCTGGGAACAAAAACAAAATGAAAAGGGGTACAAAAACAATTATTTGATACACACAGGTTTTAATAGAGAAGTGAGTTTTTTTAACACATTCACCAGCTTCTAGAGAACATATAGCATTTTGTCGCTGATTGTACATTGCATCGCTCTTCCTTCCCTTTGTAATCTGTTAACAGCAGTTTGCAGAGGAAGCTCCTTTGCTATTTGTTATCTAACTTCCTGGGAGGCAGAAAATATTTAATCACTGATAGTGTTGATTAGCAAAAAAAAATAATAAAAAATATTGTTAAATGACATACCTTTCTGTGGGGTGACCAGCAGTTTTAGTGACAAACAGCAGATCCTCGTTGTTGAATACAATGAGCTCATAACAGAAAAACCTACATAGTGTATTCATAAACATGCACACATCAATGACAACATTATTTGCTAGTTAAAGTAAACAGCAAACTGTTATGCTATACAAAGCAATGGAACTGTCTGAGCTGAATGAATAGTGTTCAGCTCAGAACTAAATATTACTCAAGTATGCCCCTGCTTCCTGTAGTGCAGCCACAAGAAGTTAAGACTGCAGCTTCTTCATCAAATCCATCCTGGATTGTGATTTGGATGAGCCACAAGTAAAGCTTCGCTGTGCTTCTTCCCCTCCAACTCAGCTTTGGGATTTAGATGGAGGACCTATGTGTAAGAAGTGGGATGTACCCGCATCAGGCTATCCCTTGATTTCCATAGTACATAATCAATGGATTTAATTATAAATCCATATAATACAATTATACTTTACCTATATTAAATACATCAGAAATAAGATTTGTAGCAAGATGGCTATGTAAAAGGCAGGATATACATATCTGTATCAATACATGTATATTAAACATTCATGCACATTTTTTTAGTGGACTTTATTTATTGATATCCTTAACCAGACTTTATCCACACAGATAACCATTACATAGACCAAAAGCAATTAGATTCATCCATCAGAATTGATATGCTTTGCCCAAGTAACAAGCAGTTATGTAGGAAAAACCTGGCAAAGAACAAACTGGACGATTTTGTCTAGCGGTTGCTTAGCATTAGAGCACTTGGCAATGCAGTTCATCTAAATGCCAGTTAAATCACCTGTTTACACACATGAAAAATAAATTATCCAGACTCCATTTAAGATTACCCTCCAGTGTCCAAATTATCTTGATAAAACTATGAAGTGCTTTCAGATTTTAATGGGCAGTAACTTTTGCACTAATCATCATGGGTTGATTATATCATACAGTGTATATTTTTTATATGCTGCCATCGATAAATGAACAAAGGATGGAGCAGACATGATGTGAACTGTAAGGAAAATGCAGAAGTATCAGTAATCAGTAAACAGAAATAGCTCACAAATATTTCTACAGATAGCAGTAATAGATCCGTTTTTTAAGATAAGTAAAACATGCTAAATAGGGAATAGGGCTAGTGCAACAATAGATACTTAGATTGCTGCTCTTTAAATTCCATAGCAGAGCAATATAGGCAGTGCCCTACTGCTATGTGTTATATCCCTGCACATCCTATTTGGTTGAGTTTGCAAGAGGATTGCTACACTTTGTTCGTAGGCACAAATACTTTATATTTTATAGTGTCCTTATGAATATATACAAATATGCATGATTATATTCAACCATCCATACATAGAATATTTTCATAAACAGGTCTATTAATCATGTCCTCTATCAGTTTTCATCCTTCCTTGAGTACTAGTTGTTTGGCATGATGATTACTTCTATAATGACCCTCATCACCCTGCACTAGAGCTTGCCGCATTAATGCAAACATCATTTTATGTGGGGCACTGAACCTTATTGTCTTTCACTTCTGGGTAGTATTTATATTTATTGGCAAATAACAATACCTAAATGACATAATCAAGGTTACATTTCTATGGATGGGCCAAAAAGACACTGAAAATCTCAAGAAATTTTAGATTGCCAGGATATGAATCATCAGTCATCATTGAATGATTCATATAATGTTTTATATAAAAGCAAACTGTATTTTTAATATGAAGATATAAAGTAACCAAGCAGAACAAAAGAAATATAACCCAAGAATTACAGCCTCCTAACTGAGAAGTAGAGTGGCAGTTTACAAAGCAGTGGTCTCAGAACTCAAACAGGAGCAGACCTCAAATGTGGATTGTGACAAAGATGCTGCAGTTGCCCAACCCCTGCATTTCCATATATTTATTGAACAAATGGTCTAATTAATCTAGGTAATTGAGGTCATGTTTTTCTAAAAAAAATGTAAATCACTCAACTCCACTACTGTTCTTTGAGTAGGGGTTCAACAAACATCAGTGCTAGTATGTAATGTAGAATTTTCAGACAATTGACAAAGGCTGAATCAAAGCAGCGCAGGTCATGAAAAGCACTGGAAGCAAGCAGTGCCACTTCTGTCCTGCACTGCTCTGATTGCTGGTAAGCAATGAGGCCTGATTCCATGTAGGCAGCCAATCGGTAAGGTAAACTACACTCCAAGTGATCAAGTGAGTGGTGTAGTTCTGCAGTTCCTGTATCCACCAGAGTTTCTGTGTTTCAGCGAGCTGCCACCAGTTAGAGGGTTAACCTGAGGGCCAAGACCTGGGAGTCTCCTTGCCACAAAGGCCATACACCCTTGCAAAGGTTTAAAGGTGAAGACTGGAGGCTCCTTAGAAACTGCGCCTTAGCATTAATCCAGGTCAACCCCACTGTGGTTAGGAGAATCCACTTCCTTTTTGTTTCTGCACTGCCTGTCTCAGTTTCTGTACGTCTCAGAGCTATAACGGGTTCTGGATGCTTGAGTTCCTACAGTGGCACCCAGTGCCGTAGTACCTCGTGTACGTTCCCTTGCACTTCACTACATTTCCATGATGGACCATTTAAAGTCACAGGTAACCCTCAGAGATCCGTGACAGGTGATAGTCAAAGAGGTACAGGCATTTCTTGCACATTCTAATGTTTATGCTCTTGACTACACTAAAATGAGTGTTGTTTATGAGAAGTTTCCACAAAGCAAGCAACTTTTCTCCAAAGCTTACATATCTCCTAATCCAAAAGTTAATTAAAGATCACCTGGACCTTCCACAGCATCCCCAGTAAAATGTTTTGTGGACAGACAAGTCATTACATTGATAATTCTGGCCACACAAACAGTATGCTTGGTCATTGAGGGGTTATTCACTAAAGCCCGAATTGTTTTGTATCGGTGTGAATTCGCCAGATAAAGACAGTCGCAATAGGCTGCTACTGTCGCAGTCACATCTTTATAATGAAAAATTTCACAGTCACAACCTTATTATGGGAAAGTTATCACAATCTTAACATTAAAAAATTGTCGCAACTTTTCAATGGGGAAATTGTCACGGATTTGCTATGGGAATTTGCTGCATGAGAATTCGACAGTCGAATTCGCACCTTAGTGAATAACCCCCTCAATATGGTTTATTGATACTTATGCTACATTGTTAAATCTTTTTTTTCCTTTGTTATGTACTATTTAAGAGGGAAAAAACAACTATAAGATGTTAAAAAAAAATTGTATTGAAAAAGTAAGTTGGAAGAAACTAGCTGTTTAAGCCAGTGCAAGGCCCCTCATCCCCTTCTCCGGTATCTTCCATTATCTATTCCTGTCATTATCCTGTCACCGTGTAGTGCTGCAGAAATAATAATAAATGTAAATTACTAAAAGTTTTTTTTTCATTATTATTTCTCTCCCCCCATCCCTAACTTCCCTTTCTGAACCTGAAGGAGATTGTGACACTGGAACAGATGAAATGAATATTGGCTTTATCTTAAACAGGAGTCAGCGCCGGAGCAAAGCAGGTGATCAATAGAATTAGCTGGAAATATTAAGAATCACCCATAAGCATACCGAGCATTAGTTATCCTTTAATTAATTTCATTTATTGACGGGAATCTTTCATTAGATTAGTTATTTATTCCTTTCACTGCTAGCCAATCATTATGTTTTTTTAAATATATGGGCGGCGCACTGTGTTTGTTTGGGCAGTGTGGTGGCTCAGCGGTTAGCACTACTTGCAGCGCTGGGTCCTGGGTTCAATTCCAACCTGGACTTCATTTGCATGGAGTTTGTATGTTCTCCCCGCACTTGCATGGTTTTTTTCCCACAATCCAATAACATACATCTGTGTGTGTGTGTGACAAAATAGGGAAAAAAAACTAGATTGTAAGCTCCACGGGGCAGGGACTGAAGTGAATGATGAATCTCTGTAAAGCGCTGCATAAAAATAGTAGCGCTATATAAGATTGAATTAATAATAATAATAATAAAAATGTTGCTGAGCAATTTTTATGCATTTTGCACTGTACATGTGATTTTCAGAAAAGTACATCATATTTCTTCATCAGAGTGTGGGCATTTAGATGTAATTGTTTGTTTGATATATTTTCATTGCTTGTTCATTGCTTTAAATGCAATGTGTGAAAAAGAACTTAATAAGTCAGTGATGCCCAACCTACGGCCCGCGGCCCGAATTCTGAAATCCAAAATGTTGCATAGAAGTGTGAATTCGCCAGATAAAGACAGTCACAACAGACTGTTACTGTTGCAGTCACGTCTTTATAATGAGAATATTTTCGCAGTCGCGACTTTACTACTGAAAATTGTTGCAGCTGTTACTTTAAAATTTGTCACGTCACGATTTTAAAAGTCGTGACTTTGAAGTGGCCCGTGACACGCATATTGCAATTTTATATGGTCCCCAGGCGGATAAAAGGTTGAGCATCACTGTATTAAGTGATATTTTTTTAAGTTCCTGATTTTCAATAAAAAAAAAAAAAAAATAGTACGTTTTTCAGAAAAAGACAAAATTGTCGTCAAAGCCCTGTTTCTTACAATTTCAGAGATACCGGATATGCTGGATCCTTTTCCCACTTCAAATTGAAGAGCGCTTTATAAAAATTTTTGGGAAAAATAAAAATGAATATGCACGCCTTGCAGTTAACTAGCAATAACTACCATATTAAATGGAAATGCCCATATGTAGGGGCTTATTCCCAAAAGTCCATACAGTTGTTTACTGGTCTGAACAGACCAGCTGTTCAAAATCTGTGCACATCTGCACAAAATTTGGCCTAAATCTTGAGAAAATTGCATCAAAATGAAGGCTGGTTTGCTATAGTTTAGAATGAAGATGGAAAATAAACAAATGTCAAGCAAAAGTACCCAAAAGCAATATTTGTTCACTGCGGAAGTCAACAGAAACCCTTTTGGTATAGTCAGTGCCATTATTCCATTGTTCTGTGAAAGACAAAAACAAGAGCGCACTAATTCCATAAATGTCATTGCTATGTGAAACGCGCTGCACTGCCAAATATAACTTTTTTTTTAATAAATATTTCATAAATGAAGTGAACTAACTTCTACATCATCTGGTAAAAAAAAAAGCATTGAGAGGAACGTCAACTTTTCCAGGTTATGTAACTTTTTGTCTTCTAATTTTATCTATTCACAAAGACTAAAGCCAATAACATGGACTCTCCAAGCTATTGAGCTTGATATAATATTGGCATTTGAGAATATCCAGGAGTTTGTACATGTTTATAATTAGACATAGAGAACAGGCAGTAGAGCAGTTTAAGAATACTGTACAACAAGTAAAACCTGGCAAACAAATTTCAGTTTGAGTTGTCTCTTCCAAAGCTATATAGCAGACACAGGCATTATTCAAACATTGCTGGCTTAACAGTTATTGTCATTCTATGTTCCACTATAATCACTATAGCAATACAAAGTTGGATCAAATCCCATAACACACAGAGATAGCAAAATAGAAACAGAAAGAATTGAGTAGTCACTTAAAACAAATGCGGGATATATTCATATAACTTTGACAACATAGAAGCCGAAGTACTGAAGTACATTTGCTCAGTGAAGGAGAAATAATCTTGGTCTTCTGGATTTACTCAAAGAGCAAAAGGGACTTATTTGCTTTGTGTATTACCTGGTACCAAATAGCTTAAACTGTGTGGCTCTTAAGAAAAAACCCCAAGGTTATCCAAAAAGAAAATACAAGTATTGTGTTTGCAAGTATTGGCATTAATTTTGGAGCTTTAAATGGAGTAGAGGTATGTCTGTTGTAACTGTGGTCATTGTTTATACTCCATTGTTCAGCTGGTATAGTCTCACCAGTTTGAGTTTACATTTCCTTTTTTTCAGGTTGTATTTCTGTTTGGCATAATGCACCAGGGATCCACTTCTTGCATTTAGTGATCCCCTCACCCAGCCTAGCGCTAAGTATTGGGTGATGCTTGGGGGAGTTGTGGGGGTCCCAGGGACCCCTACTAGATGGGGTTTATTTAGTTTATACTAATTATTTCCATAGTGCTAATATTACAGTAGCGCTATGGAAATAATTGAGTGTTAAATCATGTAACTACTTATTTGCCAGTTAGTGATTTTAATAGCGATGAATGGGGGCTGATGCTGGGGGGGGGGGGGGGGGGGGGGGGGGGGGGGGGGGGAACGGTGGGATGTGTGGTTGTCCTGTGGACCCCCAGTGTAGGTAATCTTAGTGCTGCAGCAATATCAGCAGGTATTGCTGCAGTGCTAAGTCTTCCATATCAAGATTAAATTATAGTCTATTACTAATAAAGAGCTGACAGGCTAGCTCGCGATTGCACATACCTTTTGTATATTTTGGATAAATATTGATAGAAGTTTAACAGCAATCACCAGCTTCCTCTTTCTGCAACCATGTTAGTAATACCGGCTCACCTAACCGCTAGGTATATATCATTATAGTAACATTATACATTAATTTTAATTGGTTGATAGCTTAGGGGGTGGGTACCTAAAGGTCAGGCTATGTCAGGGGAAAGCAGAGCGCATGTGCGATAATTCAGAGGCAGGGGCTCAGGAAAGTAGTTAGTAGGGACAAAAATCTCCATGGGAGGGTACCTTTTCATGGAAAATGGGCAAGTACACATCACACACATTTCCTTGTTCAGGAGTCTTCCAGGGCTGCTTGTTAAAGCATCCTGCGTCACTTTAAACAACTACTGGTGAGAAATGCTTTTCACTAAGGTACAGAATACCTTAGTACCTTGTACAGCATATGTAAGGATGTAATCTGACTATAGTTCCCCTTTAATTCACTTTTGTACTCATTGTGCTGCATAATAAATTGTTTCATTGTTGCAAAAGCCTCTGATGCTGATCTGATCATCAGAGCTCAATATGTTTCTGTTTTCCACTGTTTGCAGGAACCAGCCACTTAAGATGAATTATTATGAACATTCACTGACAAATAACCTTGAGGTATGTGATTAAAAAAGCATTTCCTTTGGAAATTACAAAGTAGTCATTTAAAGCACTTCATATAATAAGGCCTAATTATGCCATTTTATTGTAGGGGGGGAAACTGTGATTCAGTTCAGTAGGTTGCAAATAGAAAAAATTAAATGATTAAGCGCCATCGCGCGAAATGCGTTAGAGGGTGCTTTATGCTTTGCTTTTATTCTTACTGATGCTTGGATTTTAACTTTACTTAAATAAAATTTGGATGCTTTTACTATTTGGAGTGCCGGAGTCACTGTTTGTTTGATTGTCAGTAGGTTGCAAGTCTACTTTTTACGTTTTAACTTTTTTCAGTACTGCCCAAATAATTACTTTCTGCATCTGAGAAGTGCCCACTCACGTATTAAGAAGATCACAGACACGGGTTGAGTTATAGCACTTACAGAACTGAGAGCTGTGAGAGCTGAGCACTCTTCTTTTCTTTAAGCCTAAAACAAATCAAGTTTCCATCTTTCAACCCCATCACCATTTATTAGAGGACAGGGGGCCCCAACAAAAAAGCATTTTAAAACGAGACACCTTTCTTCCATTTACAGGATTCCCTTGAAAGTTTTAAATAATGTAACCACTTACTTAATAGATCAGCTTCAACCTTCCTGTTTCATAGAAGAAAATTAGCTTTTTATGTGATTCTCTTACACCTTAGCTGATTTACAGTCATTTGAATTCCTAATCATAGAAATATTTTCCCCCAGCTAATGGACTAGAATGAACTTAACGGCTGTGTGGATGTTTATACATATAAGGTCCATGACTTCTACACTGAAAATAGGCAATGCCACCACTGGGTGACCAAACAGGTTCTTTGCATGATGATGTTCATCAGTGAGTCAAACTGAATAGTAAATATCAACAAAACAATAAGTGGACATAGAACTGGTGAAATTGCAATTGCAGACAATGCAAGTACGGGATTTAAACTGTTTTTAAATCTCATTCAAATTGCAGCTATACTTAGTTATTAATAAATCAACCTGCTTCCCCTGGGGAATCATCTTCAGGTACTATCATAAAGCAGACTATAGGAAAACCAACCAGTCTCTAAATTACTATTGATGTCATTATTTCCCAGTAATTTATTGATTAGGCAATTATACATCCAAGCTGTCTGGAAGCAGACATTCTAATGTACCATTACTTTTTAAATATGTTTTAGCCAGACCTTTATGGTATATTAATACAGGGAAATACAAAATGAACACTTCAACAGACTATTCCAGTTTCTCAGATAAAGCCCTGAATATCTTATCCAAGATCCGAAGATGTTAAGCTATATAGAAAGAAACGGAACTTGGGTCTGCTTACCTTTGAAAAAGACATCTTCAAGGGAACATGGATAATATATACAAATATTTGCAATTTCAACATAAGGATATTTTTCCCTAGGATGTTACAGAGGACAGCTGCTGAATATGGTGAAAGGAAGGTTTCATCACCACCACAGGAAGGACTCCCTTACTATAAGGGGGTAATTCATAAAGCAACGAAGTGAGCTACGATGTGTTCGGCTCACTTCGCTAATAGTAGTATGCGCATGCTGATGTCCTGTACGCGGACATTAGCATGCGCATTAAAGGAATTCCCGTCTCGGCGAGGCAACTCTTTTGTTCTCACTGAGACGGGAATCCATTTAATGCGCATGCTGATGAATTACCCCCTAAGTGGTCCTTTGCTCCAGTTGAAGAATGGGTAGGTTGCTGTTTGATTAAGGAAATTAATTTGTAGTTATAAATAAGTGAATTATTACAACCCCCCTGTGACGTCACTGCGCCGCGTGATGACGTTTCAGCCGAACGTCACCCGCAGGAACCCTTATAAGAAGGGTTCCTGTGGGTGCTTCCGGGAGTCGGCGCGGTTCTTGACCCCAGTGGGACGGCCTCACGACCGCTGCCGGGGTCGCGACCCACAGGTTGAGAACCGCTGAACTAGGGGATTAGAAAGGACTGGACTGCAAGGTTCAGTTGAAGTTGACATGCATGAGGAAATTTTGCCTTTCCCTAGATCAGCGGTTCTCAACCTTTTTCGCCAGCAACCCCATGCACTGACGTCACCACGCCGCGACGACGTTTTGGCTGAACATCATCACGTACGCGCGTCACGTGGTGACGTTTGCAGCCGATGTCACCCCACAGGAATCCTTATAAGAAGGGTTCCTGCTGGCACTTCCAGGTACCGGAACGGTTCTCGACCCCAGTGGGACGGCCTCGTGATCCCCGCCGGGGTCGCGACCCACAGGTTGAGAACCACTGCCCTAGATTAACATAGAGATGGGGTTGCAAAAGTTGAACTTGATTAACTTTGTGCAGGATATTTATAAACATTCTTTTGACCACTTAACACTGGAAAAAACAGTGTTTTTTATATTATGCTGGTATCACCTATTTAACACTTGTTTTTAATCCTATATAAATCGTCAGAAACTTCCCCCTTTGACTCGTAGCAAATAATGTGATATTAAAATTGAGAAAGAGAACTTCAGTTGTCACTAGGCTGTGGAACAAAAGAAAATGGTGCTATTGAGAAAGATTATTCAGGGAATTGATTTTCACACAATGTGCAGTGTTGTTCGAAGCCTCCAGCAAGATTGTGATATCACGGCCTTCAAGAAGAAAGAAAACATTGTTAGCTTGTTAGAGATATTAACATGGAAACATTTAAGCCTTTTATGGTAAGGGTGGTTCACCGTAAAAAGACAATTTGTTTGACCTATAGAGGTAAAGAGGCATGCTTTGAAAATTATCTGTGCGACTGTTGGTAGCCTGGAGATGTGCTGACATCTAGCTAACATTATTTGACCTTCTATGGACAACTGATGCAAAGATTAAGGGGGGAATTCATGAAGCTCCGAAGTGAGGCGCGTAGTGTTCACCTCACTTCGGAACAATTGACATGCGCATGCTGATGTCCGCGTGCAGCACATCAGTATGCGCATATCAGTTGTTCCGAAGTGAGGCGAACACTACGCGCCTCACTTCGGAGCTTCGTGAATTCCCCCCTTAATAAAGGTTCTGTCAATTAATTCTTCGTATTGCTACAGTTTTTTTACTTCCTGAAATACCCTATTTTTCACTCCATAAGACGCACTTTTTTCACCCGAAAAGTTGGGGGAAAATGCCCATGTGTCTTATGGAGCGAATGTCAATTTTCTTCAGTTGCTGCGGGGGAAGGGGGGGGTGCCGGTAAAACAGCCCCCCTCCTCCAGATACCCCACAGAAGCTGAAGAAAATGCGGATTACTCACCTCCTCCAGTGTTCCAGCAATGCGCTTCCTCTAAGCGCTTCTCCACACTGAGGTAAGTTGAATGTGATGGTGCTCCTTGGCTGCTTCGGATCTTGTTGGCTCTACTCACCATGGATTCAGCAGCTGCCAGCAAGACCCGAAGCATCCAAGGAGCGCCATAGCATTAAACTTACCTCACTTTGAAGAAATGCTGAGAGGAAGCGCATCGCTGGAACGCTGGTGTAAGGGCAGGAGGGAGGGATGGGATGGGAGGAATGGCAGGAGGACAGGCAGGGGGAGGGAGGGAGGGATGGGAGAGATGGCAGGAAGGCAGGCAGGGGAGGAATGATAGGAGGGCAGGCAGGGAGGGGGAGGCAGGGGAGAAGTGGTATATTTTATTAAAGGGGAAATATAGGTAGAAATGAAATTGATGTACTATAAAATATACCTGACACTAGCTGGTAAGTCCTAACTGTCATGGGGAATGGAGCATCTGCTCCTTAAAATTCTAGGTGTGTCTTATGGAGCGAAAAATACGGTACATGAGAAATTGTATGTTTGTTGTTGATGGTGAAACTGAATATTTGACACCAGCAGATCCCTTTATGTAATTCCATACTGTTGGTATTTAGTACACAGCTGCTGTTTCGTCTAAGGTCAAATAAACAGTGCAACTGTTATGAGCGGCATGGCTCCAGGAGCCGCTCATGATCATTGCTGGTAGATCAGTGGTGCTGACAAGTTCTAGGCTCCTTGCTAGCCCAGTGCTTCCAAGTTCTCCTCCAATCCCCAGTAATGTCAGTGGTGGTAGATTTAAAACTATCAAGCAGTGCTTGTGTCTCTAATGGAAGTTTAATTCTATGGTTCTCACTTTGCCTGGTGTTTTGGAAGTATTCTCTGCTACCCGATCAGCTTTTGTCAACTCCTGCTTGTTGTAGCCTGTTTTAAAAGGGATCTGCAGCATTTCATATCTCCAGAGTGTCTCTTCACAGCTAGCACCACAGCCATAGTCCTGTTAGCACCTACTTCATTACAGCAGCAGATCAGTGTATTCCAGGAGAGGATTTCCAGTCCTACACTGCTTCAAAGGGTGCTGTGTATTTCAGTTCAGCATGTGCCTATGGGTGCTGTGACTTATACTTCAACCACATTGCTCTGAGTGATCCTGTTATATCTACCAATCCAAGTCTCCACCACTCATTCAATAGAGTCATATGCAGCTGCCATCAGTGGATGGTTAACTTGAGGGCCGCAACCTGGGAGGTCCCCTGCCACAGAGGTCATATCTCCTTGTGGGGGTTTCAGGGTGAAGACCTCCTTAGACTCCAAGCCAAAGTGTTAACCAGTGCCAAGTCCTGCTTTGGTACAGAGGGTCCACCTATCCCCAAAGTCATGTATTGGTTCTGTGTTTCCAGTCACACCTTGTTCCAGAATCTGTTCATAGTACCTCCAGAGGTGTACAACCTTGCACCTGTTATTCTCACGGTGTGTATGCTTTAGTGCTTCCAGAGGCGTAGTGGTCTCTGGGTACGCTATAGTGCCTCTAGTGGTGACCCAGTTCTCATGGTAACCTCTTGTGTGTTCCTCATGATTCATGACATCAACCAAATGTTATAACTCATAAAGTCTAGCTTTCTACACTGTTATATGAGAATACTAGTACCATAGTCCAGGGGAATAGCTGGTTAGAAGTGATTACTGGTGTGAAGAAAATGTTTGGTACAAGTTGTTAATTAAATGGTGGGAATGATGTGAGGAGTTTGTACCTTTAAAGGACCAGTTACATCAGAGAAATAAAGGGCATAGCTAAAAATTATTGTTTAAGATAAATTCCTGATTTGTATTACTTTTAGTTTGTGTTTGAAGCCATCTTTTATCTGTTAATTAAATAACCCCGCCTAGTCCTATTGGTTCTTATGGAACTTTAGATAATACATATTGTAGGGATTCACTCACTTGCTGCTGTAATTCTTTCCCAATAAACGGGTATCCAGTCGGTTTCTTTTCTTAAGAAAATGCGTTTATTTACAAAACGAATCCAACAAAAGGCAAAAATCAAGAAAACATAACTCCAGCCTGGCTTGGCACAATAATGACATCCAATGTACAGCAGGGATATACCTAGTTTCCTTTCTAGACATATCTTTCTCCCATAACACGAACCTTTTAGTCCGTAACTTACAATTCACAGAGTCCCAGTAGTCTGCAACCTAAACACACTTTAGCACTGTTACACCCACACACAGAGAGACCTTCTCTGTCTTTCTCTCTCTCACACTGAGAGAGACTCAGGGCCTTTTCCTAGCTAACTTGTGTATCTTTTAAACTAGTTTCTCACACCCAGGTGCTCTAAATTAGGTAAAACCTGAGATGGAGCCTAGGAGTGGCCATCCCACCCAATCTCTACAGCCACTCCTAAACCCTGGGCCCAAACTCCAGTTTTAAACAACCTCTGACAGTTTAACCCTGTCAGTTTTCTTATTCTCAGGGTTTTCATGCCAGAGTTACTGGCACGTACACTCCATCTATAATTATTCCATAGACCTGCTTACAATATTCATGATGTGCCCCAGAAAGTCCAATTTTGTTGCAATTAACAGAGACAGACAACACAATTCTATAAAATTCAGTTATTTAACATTCAAGTACTGCATAGAAATAACTGCCAAGTCAATGCAAATAGCATAGATGTCAGGATTAGAAATTAATTTTGTCTAAGACCAACAAAGGCTTCTGGATAATTATGATGGATTTTGATAGCAGGGTACAGCTGGATATTCACTGGGAAAGACCTCCAAACCAGAGCTAGCAAATCTGTGATTGGCAGCTGAATCTCTGGCTATCTTAATTATGTATGTTCCTGACATTAGAGGGATTAGCACTTCTATGTACAAACTACCGAGCAGAGGAGCAGAGGATATTCAGCAGAGAGCACTAAGGAGACTCTCTTAAGTCTTAAAGGAGAACTAAAGTAAAAAAATAATAATAATAAACAACAATTAAAAAACTTACCTTATACTGAGCCAATTGATTACAGTCACAGTATGAGCTGTGCTGTAATTAGCCGGCTCCCGATGCTTCCCCCAATGCTTCTCACAATGCTTCTCACAGCGAGCTGGCTGACTGTGTGTCTATGGTCTCTGCAATTGAATGAATTGTCACAAATCGTCCCTTAATAATTTCTGAACATTTTCAGGCAAACTGTTGTTTTATAAATAATATACAGTAATACTTAAGAATATATTAAAGCATAATTCACATGAATGTGTGTAAAGAAGACAATTTCTCCATTACTATCCTTTTCTACATTAATAAACATAATTATCATACTGACATAAGAAAGGACAATGTTACCATTCTGTCAAGTTTTGGTTGACCGTATTGTGTCTGGAGAATAGTTCACATAAATTACAAAAATTGTTTTTACATTCATTTAACAATCTGGCAATCTTTAGTTTATGCTGGAACATTTTTTAAGACATTTGAGTAAAATCTTGCCAGAATACTATCAGGAAACCATAAGCCTCCCAATCTACCAATTTTTATTTTGTAAAGTCAAAACTGTGTGTCAGGAGAGTACAATTTGGCACATGATGAATATCCTAATTATTCACAAATTTGTGCATTAAAATGTGATTGCAAACTGTTCGAGAATTATCCACATTGCAGAAAATAATCATCTTTGCTGAATATTCGAAGCTGGAAAAGTGTCTAACTGTCATGAATTCACAGATCTACAGGAAAACTGGCGCTTGATAAATATTCCCTTTTAAGGAGAGCTAGAGCATATTATACTGAAAGTATACTGGCAAGTAGGAACATTGCAAGAAATTTTTAGAAATCACAAGTCATATAGAAATTCAAGTTGCATTATGATTAATAAGCTGCTGTCTTCACTACTGCCGTTTTGTAAGTCCCTTGGTCCCATTCAAAATTATGTGGTACCTTTATACATATCCATTTCATTATTACTTACTAGGGGATTTGGTTGAGCATGCTCAGAAGTGAGCAGAGCCCTGGGCACAGGCATAACAAAGGGACTAAAATACATTGTATATAATTCTTGCTCTCAGTGACATACATAGGCTGATTTAGTGGCTGATTCTGGTTAAATATGTTATACTAAGTAAGGCTAACCTACAGAGAGACATTCTTTCTGACCCTTTAGTGTCCCTTTAATGTTTAGGTCAGACCACAACCTGCTAACCCTGGGTTTGACATGTATAATACTACTAGCCCAGGGGTCAGCAACCTTTTAGGCTGAGAGAGTCATATACCTGCGGTTCTGCTCAGCCCTTTTGAATCCAGAGCTGCTGATGTCATATGTGACGTCACATAGGTAACGTCAGTGGCTCCGGATTGGCTAGCAACCCAGAAGCACTGAGAGAGCTTTGTCTCTATAGCGCTTACCGGCGATTATCAGGCAGACTTTAACGAGCGGTGCTTGCATGTGAGCATTGCTCATTACAGTCAAAGAGCCAGAGGAGGCCATCAAAAGAGCGACATCTGGCTCGAGAGCCATAAGTTGCCGACTCCTGTACTAGACTATCTTGTTCAGTTACAAACCTCAAACAAAAAGACTAAGTGACTGAGGCAGAGAGTACAGTACAAATATAAATATGTAGACAGAGTTTATGGATTAGCACTTTCATGCTTATCCTATTTTATTCCTATAAGTGTTTTAATGAATTTAAAAAATATATATACTCAGAGACATAACTGGCTTCTCCCTTTCACTGACCAAGTTACTAGTTTGACAGGTCACTCATGAAAACTCATGTCTTATGGTTATATTCTGGGGAAAAGTAGCCATTCATTTCAAATTTTATTTTAATTGTCTTTCAGGCCTTGTTCCCCATCCAAAAACTTCTTTATCGTTCCATGGATTTTGTGGCTGTGCGACACATTATGAATCAAGGCTATAGAGCAGCGGTTCTCAACCTGTGGGTCGCGACCCTGACGGGCCATCCTACTCAAAAACCGCGCTGACACCTGGAAGCGCCCGCAGGAACCCTTCTTATAAGGGTTCCTGCGGGGTGACAGCCAAAAACGTCACCACGTGACGCGCGTACGTGATGACGTTCGGCCGAAACGTCATCACGCGCGGCGCGTTGATGTCAGCGGGGGTCGCGGTCTCAAAAAGGTTGAGAACCGCTGCTATAGAGGAACCTTCTGGAATAAAATGTACAAACCTATTGGCTTCAGTTCAAATAACTGATTAATAACGTTCCATTAAAGGAAAACTCCGGCCAAAATTGAAAAAAAAAAACACACTTGCTAATTGCTAACTTTTAGTAAATGCATTTTTTTTACATTTTGTCCAAAAAGTACACTTTCTTACCTGTAAAGAAGTGCTGTCTAGCACTTCGTTGTTGCAAACTCCATCTTCTTTCTGTGCTGGCGACTCTGCGGCGTCCGTTAAGACAGTTCATCTGAGGTGCGCTTTCTTTTGCAGTCGCTCTCCCTGTGAAGCCCAGCATGGGCATTTCCTAATAGTCACATGGAAGAGTGTGACGTCATCAACGCGTCCTCCCTTGATGATGTGCACAGAAAGAAGATGGACTCTGCAACAAAAACGTGCTGGACAAGTAAGAAAGTGTTTGGCCAAAATTTAAAAAAAAAATAACCTCATTTACTAAAAGTTATCAATTAGCATAAATTAGCATAGATATATACCCCACAACATTCTGCTGTTGGTGAGTGGGGGGATGGTTAAGTCATTTTCAGCATCGAGCCTTTGATTCCAAAATACTTTAATCTCATTGAAGGGGAAGTGAAGTCTAATAGCATTTTTATTATTTCAATAGTTCAATCTGCAATTTTTACAACCTACCTTTTATAGTAAGAAACTATTGTATTAGTTTTTCCAGGATACATACATGATATTTGTTGAACAGATTGCTTTATACCTCAGAACAGGTTGGAACAATTCTAAAAATCTTTAAAATGTTACTAAGTCTCCACTTTGTGTGTTGTTTATTTCAGAAGTACATAATAGCAGCAATAATTCAGGAATCAACAGCAGAAAAATAAAAAAAACTAAAAAAAAAAAAGATTCAGAACAATATATTATAAAAAAATGTTTGTTTTGGAATAAATGAAGAAATATATTGTTTGGAATGTCACATCCCCTTTAAGGTATTTTTCTTTGTATAGTTTGTATATGAATGAAAAGGTGAGGAATTATTTCAAGTGATCAGGTATATGGTCAGTATGTCCTGAATAAGCTTTATCACCTGAAACCTACATCACTGGAATGAATAAACATTCCACTGGCAGTCAAATGTTCTACAAACCGGAGTAGGCAGGAATGTAGAAAATATAGCATTAGGGAACAATCCTGTAGCTGTGTGCTTTTATGTGACAAGTGTAAAAGTCACTAAATCCAATTAAAATGTCATTATTCCATGAACGTGGATCAGTAATGATTTCCCCAGAAATGTTAATAAGTGATTTTCGAGCTGATTTATGCACGTGCCGCCAGAAGCATAGCTCGCTGTATTTAATAGAGAACTGTGGTTTTTATCCTGTGAAGAGCATTTACCTCCCACAGAGAACTGCAAGGCTTTATACAGCAGTGTGTTGCAGGGCTCTGCTTACATGCTCCATCTCTGAACACAATTCTTTCATGGCTTAAAATAACATTTCGGATTACTGTGCATTTAGTGTATCTTATATATATAAAAAAAAAGGACTAAAATGTCATAGGGAAACAATTATTGCAAGGACGTTGTTTTGCTGCTGGGTGCTGCAGATAATAATTGCCTAGAAAGCATAACTACAAGGACTGCTGATAATGAAGAATAGAGACAAGCGGTGCAGATTCATGTTAATCCAGCAAAATCACCAGTCAGACTTTGTTGGATAAAGCCATAATAGGTAATAATGAACCAAGTACAAACTAAACACACAGTTTGTATTGGAGTAAATACAGTTTTAAGAACAGTAACAAATTAAAAATTACCTCAGATGCATTTATCAGTGCAATCTGTGCTTTCAAAACTTCTAAATTGTGTCTAGAACAGGGGTTTCAAACTCGCGGCCCGCGGGCCATTTGTGGC
>WMED01002245.1:0-24786 GCA_019650415.1 Pipa parva
AGGGTAATTATGTTCTCCCCGGTGTCCCTTTTTGTTGTAAGTATTTGAAATGTCGATTGCTTCTGTCTGGTTCATCAAACTAACCAATCCTGCTTTAGAATGAGGTTAGGACTGCCCACTCAATTAACATACGGGATGAAGAAATACAGAAATAAATAAATGTAGTAGAAATAAATAAATAAATGTAGAAATGTGGAAATAAATAAATGTAGAAATGTGGAAATAAATAAATGTATAAATAAAATTAAAAAATATATATTTCAAGTATGTGTTTTTTATTTATTTATTAATTTATTTCTGTATTTATTCATTCATTTATTTATTTATTGATTTATTTATACTTATGTCATTTTTGGTCCTCCATAAACAATTAGTATCTAATTCCAACCTGTTTGTGACTAGGATGACCTTGTATATATCCTCTGCTATGTTTATGGGGTTAAAAAAATAATGTAACATTTGTAACAATATTAGAACATTTTTGTATTAAACTTTAAAGAACTTAGCCACACCCATAACATAACTATTTTCATATTTTTCAGGGCTTGAGTAACAATTGGTTATCAAACACCCCAGGCAGGTTTTTCTATAGTGTCTCAGACCTTGTGAACCAGAAACCGTTTGTAGTGCCGGGGAATATTGGACATGCACAGGTAACCCTGAGCCTACTAACGAATGTTAAAACAGGGCAGTAGGAATTTAATTAAGTCAGATTCGCTTGTATAGTAGTTTCTACATGACCCTATAGATCTGATATGACACTTTGCATTTACCCCAGACTCTTCAAATATTGACCTTAAATATGTTAAAGTTTACATTGACTAACTCTTGGCTCAGAGTTATATGGCCGTATGTGCCAGTCTAATGTTAAAGTGATACCCAGGTGGGCATCTGAGGGTACAGAGTGCCTTATCTTATTATTATGCATTGCCAGACTAAAATAGAACAGAAGATTCCATATATGTTACCTTTCCATTATTTAAAATTCATTTTCCAGTTCTTTTTGTCTGCTATTATGCTTGAACAAAAATATCATTCTCATTTAATGTATTGACCTCTTCAGTAAACTAAAATGCTTGATCTAAAATCAATCTTTTCATCTCTGGATATTTAAAAGTTTTAACTCTCTTCACAGTTTAGCTGGCGTTTCAAGGATTATGGTCAATGTCTGGCCAGTTTCTTAGATACAACTTGCAAAATTAGAGGAAATTGATTTAAAAAGTAATTATGATGTGTTCTGCAAGTTGTCATCATTACTTTATGTTTTTCCTGTGTTTGCAGGGGGTCTGGGAAGGGAGGCAGAGAGAGAAAGTCGAGCCTTGGAAGATGGTAACAGCGTGACCAGCCAGGAAGAGAGGATTGAGGAAGAAGAGTTGGAGGACGAGTCAATTTACACCTGCGATAACTGCCAGCAGGATTTTGATTCCTTGGCTGAGCTTACGGAGCACCGGACCCAGCACTGCCTCGGAGGTAATCCCAAACTAAGTTTGCAGGTCTGACAGGTGGTTAGCAAAGTAATTGGACAATGCAGCTGTAGGGGGTCTCAAGTGAGAATAAAGAATTAATCATGTCCTGTTTTACAGATAATGTCATTTTTAGTGCTCTGCTGTTGGTAGATCATGTCCAGTCGAAAACGAATTTATATCTTCCATCCCAGCATTAACTATTTTTATTACCACCTGTGCTGGCTATTTTATTTTATTTTTTGTACTATGAAATAGTGAAGGTTCTGCCAAGTAAAACCCACATGATTCCCTAAAATCATGGCTATAACTTAAGCCTGTCTTTACTTGGGAAACTCTTTTACGTCTCTGCATATTAAAGAAGAACTAAACTCTGGCCTAGTTCCTTATTAAATAGATGGGTCTCATAAATAACAACACAATAATGCTTAAAACACTGGGATGTGACTCACCATTAAAAAAGACAAGGCATCCATATTTGCTGTTTTAGACATGCCCCTTCCTATCTCTTTTAGACATACACACACACACACACACACAACAACACAATGCAGGAGCTCATAATTTCTTAATGGAGAGTCAGATCTCGGCATGTTTTTTTGCTGTTCTTGTCTATCAGACATAGATTTAATAAGAGATTAAGCCAAAGTATAGTTCTTTAATGTGTGAGTGTCAGAGCCCATTATCATCTCACGTTATTTACTTCTTGATGGTTGCCCTGCTAAGAATCTTGTAAGATGCAGTTCGGAGATGGAGGTCCTCATTGACTATAAAGGGTGAATTTTGTCAAATTCACCTCGATGCAATTCAATTTGCATCGCCAAAATAGTCACATATTCACTTGTCAGTACTGAGCAGAAAGTTCACTTGCCGAACAGGTGGACAGCAGCGAATGCTGTCAGATGTGTAGAGTGGCGTAACTGGGCAGATAGAAGTAGGAGGAGAAGTCATGTGAGTGAGATGAATTTGACAAGTGAAGGGCAGTGACATTAGTCTCATCATATACCACTAACTGTATTCTGTGAATATTTTATCTATTTCTATGTCACCTTGTCCCTAGGTCATGTTGTCACTTAGTCACAGTCGCCACTGGAGCCCTGTCATTAACCCCCCAATTCACCAGTTTGATGTGGCAGAGTCAAACAGGTGAATTCAGAGCAATTCACATAGTCAAATTTGTGCCTTCGCGCCACTTCTCTGCTTAGTCAATAGTAGAAGTACCTGTGTACGTGCATGCAAAATAATGTGGAGAGCTCCATAAGATCGTGACTATCATAGTCACCCAAATCGATCAGGTATTCACCATATTGCAGAATTTAGTCAGTAAGAGAACATGGCGAAGTGGAGAATAGATGCGAATTCATAGCACTGTGATTATCCGGACTTTAGTCAATGAGGCCCTGAGACTTCCACCTTTGCCATTCATACTATGCAACTTGCATACACGTATGAGATTCATTTCTCAGGCACGTGAAGCATAGGAAGGTTATTCTGTGGTTTCACTATCCACATTTGCTTGAAGACACATTACTCTAAACATCTGTATGCTTATGACCTCATTGTATGGCAATGTGAATGTGCTGGATATATTGTAAGCTTATTACCAGTTACAAGCTATTATAATTATCGCCTTGCCTGCTTTGCATTATTATGTTGGCATACCCCTCTGTTTTCAAATTAGGCCTCTGTCACATATTAGTACCCTCAAACTTTTCAGTTAACTGTGAGTTCGCAACAATGCAAAAAAAACCAAAAAACAATTTTTGCTAAATATGAAAAGTTGGAGAAGTGGCAGATAATTTCAGATAAATGCATCAAGGTGTATTATTGACTTCGGTAAGTATGCCCCATATGTGTCTTGTTTACTTCATAGTAAATTCCGGGATTGTTAATGAAACACGGTACATTTTTTAAACTAGAAGGTGCATCTTGATTATTCTTTATATATACCCTTTTCCTCTTTAGTTATTAAGAATGTTTGCACATTTTCACAGAGAGAAGTAATCAAAAAATAAGTCCTCATAAGTACAGCTATGACCATTTTAAATACCCACATGCACTATTGCAGTGCCTTTTATGACACACCCATCTATAGTGCAGTAGTGGTCTATATCAAAATATCCATATACAGTGCAGCAGCCCCCATATGATACAGTGACCTTTATATAACATACCCAAAATTCAGTGCAGCAGTACTCCATATTACATCAGCTGTGGAGCAGTCCAGCTGTCATGAGCCGCTCCAGCTGCCGTTCGAGCCATCTGGATCCCTGTTTCCTCACCAAGTTTGGCTTCTTATTAAAGTGCCAGTTTTTCCAAGTGTCTTCTATTCTGGTCCTCACTGTCCACCAACTTCTACCTATCGGGGGGTGCACTTGAGGGCCGTGACATGGGGATACCTTGCCTCTAAGCCCAGTATCTCCTTGCTGGGGGTTAAAGGTGAAGACCAGGGGCATCTTAGACATCAAACCCCACGGTGGTACTTTCCACTTTCCACTTTCAATCGGTGACACTAGCTAATATGAATAAAGTTAAAGCTGTGGAGGAGTGCTCTCAGATTACAAATTTACAGTGGAAATTAAGGCAATCCTGAATAAAGGGAGAGCAGCAGACACTCATGTACAAATATTATCAATATTAAGAAAATAAATAAGAAGAAAATGAATCTATTCAAGGCCTTCCAAAGCAGGCAACCTTGGTCAAGTGCCTTTTTGACCTAATGGATTTGCTAGTCCTAGGAAAATGAACCTGATACATGAATATAAATTTCCTTATGATTGTGTAATAAAACACTTTATTTCCAAACTAACGAGTGGTGACACAGTTGGCTTCCAGGGCATATTGTGCATATTTTATACCTAAGATAAGACACTTTGACTTGTTATAGCCCATCATGTATTCTGTCATGTGACATAAGTAGTGCCTTTCACATTTTCTTATTTTACGGTATGACTTTGTGCCTTACATGGCATGTTCTTAATGAAAGAATGGAACAGTAATTTATTTGGTGAAATAACTATAGTGCTTCAGACAAGTGATTATTTAATAAAGTATAGTGTTTTCTGCAGAAGCCCGTTACTGGTTTATCTTTTGTTTATAGTAGGGCTAATTATATTTAGTATTTATTCCACTGCTGCAACCTTTATACTTGCGTTTATTTTTCCTAAATACACTGAATTATATAAATGGCGTGTATGTGCAGAACGGTTCCTTTTGTGCATTAGCATTTATTCATGTGAGTGGTTACTGCCGTTTTGCTTCTCTAACTATTGACATTCTCCATAGACTGCAGTAACAATTTCATCTCTAGTGGGGATAGATTGTTCTGTTCACGTGTTTGTCTCTGGGAAATGCCCCTGCTGAGGCACAGAATATGGCTGTTCCTACGCCCATTTATAAATTGAAATATGTAGAGTAGTAAACTGTAAATCTTTGGGCTACAGTTTATTTATGGGAAATTTTGCTTCTAAAGATTCAGCAGTTTTCACTTCAAAGTAGAAATGGCTTGAAAAAAAAGCAATTATATTTGTTTAGTTGTATTAATCTGCATTATGCTAGACTGAGAAGTTACTGGAAATTACTGTTAATAACTATGCTGCTATTTTACATTCTCATTTGGGAAATGGAGTTCCCCATTCACATGGATAAGCAGATTCACCTCGCTGTGTGAAATAACACGTGTCATGAAAACCCTGTATCTTTGTATTGTTACTGGTGCTTTGCAACTATCATTGTGCTTTCATTAGTTTGACTTAGGCCAGGTAGCTGCAATACTAAAGAACTGGCCTATCTGGAGTATACCACATAAAGTGACCCTGGAGGGCAACCTCTTCTGAACACCTGAAATGGAGATGAGGCTTTGCCGCCTTTTAGATACTGCCCCATAATGGCCTCCAGATCGATAGAGAGAATAATTGTGCTGATAATCCAAAAAACAGCATTGAAATAAAGTCAAGATAATGGCTTCCAATGGGATAGTAAGAGCAGGTGAATCCTGCAGCATTCAGAGTTTGTAAGGCTATTAATGCATCCTCCATAGGACCACAAAATATATCCACTTCATTCTGCCCATTAGGTAGCTCTTACTGATACACAAGGATTACCGTATATTAGATATTCTGTTGCAATCTTTTACTATCCTTTTTTTCATGATCCTGATTTTTACAACTAAAAGAATATCACGGAGAAATATTTTTTAATCCAGTTTTGTGAACATTTATTACAAAGTCTCCCGCTTTAAATGATAAATAACTACTTATAAATGCATTAACAGCAGTGAACGTTATCCCCATCCTATTCACTATCTAATCCGCAGTTACCGTTAGCTAATCTAGTGCATTTAATTCCATTAAAAACAAATATCTAATTGGTTACTAAGCTTAGGCAAACTTTTATTACTGTTATATGGCATTTATACCATCAATTCCTAGTGTCCTCTGAGAAGGAAAGGGACAAGGGAATAATTTGACTTTTCAGGGTAAAGATTAGAAGCCTTTTATTGTTCTTTCAGAATAACTTTTTATATACTCTTAATGATAGCAACTGGTCCAGTGAAAAAATGCACTTTGCATCCCGTTGCTCTTTATTGACATCATATGCAAATGTCTGTGCTGTAAGTGCTTATCGCAACTTTGCGACTAACTGTTAAAATCATAAGTTTGTTGTAAGCTAATGAAATAAAGCAATCCTTTATAAACTTGTTACTTCAACTGGTGGTAAACTTGGAAAGCCTGAGGTGGATAGTGGAAGTCATCTTTAAGATAGGTGGTCACCAGGATGGTTTGGAAGATTAATATATGACGACTACTAGGAAAGTCTAGTAGTAGTACTGGTAGCAATTTTGGACATTTTGGAGAGGGCTCATTGTTATCAAAAATATTTTTGTTTCTTAAGACAATGTGTACTGTTTAGTAAAGTAGAATTGCACTATTCAAATTTTGATTAGTCTCAACTCTAGAAAAGTTAGTGTATCTTTTGTGCTTGCACAATGGACTATTTGCCTGCTGCTTCTTTACCAAAACAAGCATGTCTGTCTCATTTTATAACTAGATACCAACTTTCTTTATAACCAACTGATATATATATATATATATATATATATATATATATATATATATATATATATATATATATATTATCATAACCTGGCCAATGGCCAGACTGGTGTACTTGATCAGAACAAATCTCCACTTACAAAAAGCTAAATTCATTTTTGGAGTAAAACCATATCCTTTTAATAAACTTGTTTCAGGCTTTAAAAACCATAACTTTATTTGGTGGCATTGTGTGGTTAATGTAAGACTTAAGTGGGTCAGTTGCAACAGCTGTTATGTGTTTTAATCCCCAATAAATAAACACAGAACTCTTCTTACTGTAGTAACGTATCTCGGGTATATATATATATATTGTCATCCCAGAAGGGTTAATATTTTGCTGAATTTTTGGAACTTGGTCCCTAAGGCTGTTCTAACAGTGCAAAGTCTTTGTTCAAAGTGCAGTGAAAGTTAATTACACACCTCATTTGTAGATCTCTTCTTTGAATGACCTTTTGTTCTTTCTGTATACTCAACTGTATCGCTACTGATTCTGTAAAATGTAACACATTCCCTCTTTTCACCCAGCAACCCCTGTTTTTTTTTTTTTCTAATTTGTTCCTTTGGGTCACTATTTTGAAAGCCCCATCCATAAACAGTAAGCCAATACTCTTAACAGAGCAGTAATGTAGGCTGGCCCCCCTCAGAGCCTCTGATAGTGGAGGTAGGACTGGTGTAGTAATCATGGCTCTTAACAGTGGCAGAGTCTGTGACACAAGAAGCAATAACACGTCTGTTATGCCGAGAGCTGAGGGTGATAATAGGGTGAGTTTCCAGTCTCTGCTGGCCATAATAATTGGGCTTCTCTTCCTTTGACCCTGCAAGTGTTAGAACTGCATTAATATTTTTCAAAAACCTGTGTACGAATTGCTGGTAGAATGAATGTTTTTTTCATGTGGCATAAAAGTTTCCATTTGACAAGGTAACTGTGCGTCCTTATATTCAAAAAAAATTCTTCACGCCTTCAATATCATATTTCTTTTTATTACAAAATCAGACTTTTGTTGCCTAAAATGACCGTGTTATGTCAGGAAAAGGGTTTTCTAATTTATTGTTTTTTTGAAGATTACATATATAGTTCTACACAAAATAAAAACATCGGTGTCCATTATTACAGGATAAAAACATATCTTTAACATATGTTATTTGATGCAACATGGACATTTGCACATACCATCATACGCTAGCATACAAACATTTGTAGCTTGGTGAAAATATCTTTAGCTAGCAATATTGGAGTGGAAAAATGATTTGAACTGAAGCCCTGGTTTAAAAGGTTTAAACAACTGTAGAGTGAAGTGATTATCACATCACCAAAAGTGCAAGTTTTTTTGGTAATATGTGAAGCTTCATGGGAGTATCAGGCCACAACTTCCCTGAAAGTGTGGACTTCTGCTTCGCCTAGGGTTGGTAGTTGCATTTATCATTTGATCAATCATATTGTCATCTATATAGCTTTACTTTCACATTCTGGACATCCTAAACTGGCAGGCCTTATAATCAGCTCAACTGAGGCAGTGTCACATTTTTTGGGGGACATTGATTTAGTTGAACCCCTAATATAAAGATGAAATCTGAGAGCACTGGTACATAATTCTTTGCTTTATATCTTAGTAAAGTGTTCATTTCATATAGTGTTACCTTTTGTAGTGAAATCTTGGCACTTCATGTTCCTAGGCTGATTTGTCTTCTACACCCCTTTACTTTATAGTCTTTTCAAGAGGTAGTCACTATGTTGAGAACCTTAACCAGTAAAGAGTTTTAACTAATGTATGCTGAAAGAGTTTCATACAGAAGGCAACCTAGATCTAAGAAGAGAATATGGACATCTGAAATCGTAAGACTACCCTGGTCTCGTAGACAAGACAGGATAGCAGATAAGGTGTGTCTACTATACTGTTTACAGACTGAATAGGTCCATCTCTTACCTTTAAGCACAAGTTGTGCTGACGATCATAGATATTAACTCGTTTAAGTGCCCTGCAATAATAGTCTTCTGGAAAACCAGCTGTTAAAGTAATAACTATTTTATGATTAGTTTTAAATGCATAAATTGAATACATTTTGAATAAAGATAAGCCTCATTAACAGACGCATAGTTGTTTATTACAAAATAAAGCTATTAGGGTCTGGCATTTTAGCTACACTGTTATTTTATAGTAAGGCTTTTGTGGCCTTATGAATTCAATCAGTTGATCATTGGAAAGTAATGATCTTCAGCAATGGTGATTAGTATGGTATGACCAGAAAGTCACCTTTAGGCCCCTGTTACACATGGATAGTTAGGAATTATCTAAGTGAGATGTCATTTGTGTTGTTTTGCCTAAATTCAAATGCAGCTTAGATTTGTCTCCATTGAAAACAATCATCAATTTCAACTTTAGCCAACGAATAGCAGCTACCAATATCTGTATGCAACCTTATTTATTTTTATAGCTGAGAACTGAAATGCAGAGAACAAAGAGTATAAAAGTGATTTCTTTGAAGTGTTTAATGGCTTTTTAAAAGGAGAATGAGATCAAGTTTTTTTTCTGCCACTTTATAAAATGCTTGAATATGCAGTGTAGCTTTGAGCATCATTTAACAAAATGGACATTATGGAAATAAAGTGCAGAGAAGGACTGCTAATAAAGGGGATGCTAGATTCCACTTATTAAGACTTAGCTGAGTCTGTTTACATTAGAGAAGAGACTTTTAAGAGTGGATGTAGCCATGTTTATATTGGCTTTCAAGGATGCAACTTTGCTAAGAGATCTTAACAGAGGACACAGACATCCATTCCATTTAGAAATATTTTTTCTAGTTAGCAATGGCAGATAAAGAGAGAATTCTTGCTTTTTACCCACAGAGGTTGTGATAGCAGATTAAAATTTCCAAAAAAAAAGTTAAACTGACAATCCATGATACAATTTTTTTTCAACCATAAAGATGTGTGTCTTGTCAGTAGATAGAAGCAACCCAGGGCTTTTTTTGTGATGGTACGTGCCGGTACGGCGTACCGGAAAATCTCTGACAGTCTTTAATTAATTAATGTTGGGGTTACAAAGAAATGCATTAGGAATAATGAGAAATTAATGAATGTGTACCGGAAAATATTTTTTTTTACAAAAAAAAGCACTGAAGCAACCATGTCCAACCAAATTAGCAGATATCATGCTGACAAATCCTCTCAGCTGACCAAAGATTGACATCAAATTTGTTTTGTAAAATCAATGGCAGTTACTTGTAAAAATGTTATCTTTGAAATTAAATGTATTTATTGCTTTCTGACTGTTCTCATCTTTACTGATAGCAGCCATGTTGTTACAGACTTCACCTAGTCCCACCTATGGTGCTTTACATAAAGCATATACAGGAAGTGATTTAGAATCTAGGCATAGCTTTCTGCTCGGCTAAATGTCAAGATTTTTTGGATGTTAAAGGAGAACCAAAACTGTAGTACTAGGGGTGATTCTTAAGGGGGAAGGGGGGAGAGGGAGTACTATACTGGTCAGGACTATAGGGATGGGGTTGGCAAACTACGGCTCGCGTGCCAAATTTGGCCCTCCAAAAGTCTACGGCCCGCGGGAGGATATTAAAATGGAAGGGGGCATATGCGTCAGCACGCTAGGCATGCCCCCCGGCCTTCTGAAAGCCATCGGGCTGGTCATGCGGATTGATGGCTTAATTGTTTGCCCACCCTTGCTATAGGGCAATCAGCTGACTTGTTAGGGCTCAATGTTTTTCAAATTCAAAAATGATGGATTCTATAATTGGCTAAATTATAAAGAGCAAAGGGGTGATAGGATTAGCACAGGCATGTGCATCTGCAGAACAGATTTTAAGGGAGGGCGGTGGCACTGTTAATTCATTACATCATCACCACATTGTGTTATGACACATCGGGATGGCTAATCGTCGGCATATTGGGGATGACTGTGCCCAACCATTAGTCAACGCAGTACAGAGGGGGCACATCAGGAGGCTAGAAATACTGCTGATGTACCACCGCTTTGGGGTGAAGAGATGGTGGCAGTCTTCTAGGTGCCCCCTGGACTCCCATGCCCGTGACCTTAGGCACGCTGTTTACTCTCTGTCCTCAGTCTCCAGTTTTTATGATAAACACATTCCAAGTACTACCAAGTTAGCAGAATTCTTTGTGCTATGACACCTACAATTTGCTGTCATTTTGTAGTAATAGAAGTTTAGAAAACATGTATGCTTCTTACAGACATACCATAACTACATAGGTTTCTGCCTTGCTACATCTGCATTACTTCTAACGGCAGCAAGGTGTGCGTAGTTAGGACCTACAGTAAAATGTCAGTGGAAGAGTTAAAGCAAGGATTGTTGAGAGTTTTCTTTCACGTGCTCAAAATTGTGCTTTAGGATCTGTGTATTTGTAAAACTGCAGCTGGACGGATACTAAAACAGCAGGGAAGGGAAATCCTCCAGCCCCAGACAAGTCTTCTAAATCAGTCTGCATTAGGGAAACAAACATGATTCAGTGAGAGGTGCAAAAGTGTTAGTTGAAACTACAGTTGTTTGCTGTACACTCAGAAGTGTGCATGTGTGAGAGAATGTCCAGAATCCTCTGCTTTTTGATTATTTTTGTTCTCTATGTCCATTTAAATTTCCCATAGTTCATTGTTTTGCAAGCTTGGGAATCCACACCTTTCCTTTCTATCCGCTCGCTGGGTTAGGTTGGTTTTGAAACCACAGTAGTAGTGGAATACGTAAATTATGGGACTTTTACAGTATTTCTTTAGCTTCTTGTTTTTATCCCACGATCACTGATTTTTAGCATTACATCTGGGGGAATGTCCTCTCCTCATAGTAATCTGGTATGTTTTTGTTTTATGTTTGTTATTTTATGGGGTTTTTTGGTATGGATTGATGGATATAAAGAAGTTCATTCAGTAAAATTGTGAACCATATATACCCACTATTTCAAGTATTTTTTCCCTCTGTAATTTTGACCATCTATTTTTTCTTCCCCTTTTTGTATTGGTTGTATTTCAGCATATACCTAGGACTGTACATTGATCCATTACAACTAGAAGCACAGCAGGGTGCCATTTGGAAAGAGCTTGACATGTTCTCTTCCTGTTTGTATGTATATTTTTGTTAATATAGTGATGCTATGTTACACAGCCCTGGATACAATTATAGTACATACATGGGAGAAGTGTTTAACATAGTACACATAAAATAAATCCCATTCATAGAGACATGGGGATGTCTTCACTCTGTTTAAGTGCCAGGCATTAGGTGAGATAAAAGGATGGAGGTCCCTGTCCAATAGAGCTTACAGTCTAAATGGGCAGGAGATTTAAATTGAAATAACTACAGAATGGTAGGAAGGAATTGAACATTTGCAAAAAGACTAGTCCAAGAACTGAAGCCAAGTTATTTTTTTTTAAAAAGAAGGCATTGCGTCAAATGGCATGTAATGAAAAGAATCCGGAAACTAAGAGAGAGATTCTGGTAGGATGAGGAGGAAACAGACTTGTGGATAGTTATCCACTATGTTTCTGATGAAGTCTACACAGTCTCCAGGAGAGTGTAGAGAGGTTAGTGATTCTGAGCATAAATGGTGTTGAATACATAAAGAAAATCATGATGGCAATTGGATTTGTTACAGTTTATAAAATGACTATTTAATTTTGTTTCAATTTGGTAGGGACAAGAGTTGAGCCAAGAAAGCAGAAACTTGTAGTGCAGACCTTTTCCAGAAACATTCTGCACAAAGCAGAATCAAGTGATTTTTAGCAAGCATGAGGGTCCCAAAATCAAATAAGCTGACACTGCAAAGGGGGGAATGAATCAATGGTAGTAGATCGAAAGGAGTTGTACAAAGTGGCCAGAGTTTCAGCATGAGAAGTGGTTGTCAGTGTGAGAAACTGGAGTGGAGAGAAGATGAAACGGCAGGAAAATTAGACTTGATATTCTTTACAGTAAAGATAAGATTGAGAAGAGGATATTGTAAAATTAGAACATTTAATAGGTAGCGGTTTGAATGAGGGAACAGACTGACATTAAAGGCAGAGATGGAAACATTTCTCAAAAAGTCTAGGATTTGTCCACACTTGTGGGTTGGCCAAGAGTTAGTGGTAAAATGAAATTTGGGTTAATTGAGAAGGTGACAATGACATAATAGAGATGTGTCATCAGTATGGTAGTCACTTTTAATAGGAGTAGGGCTGCCATTGTTCAGAAAGTAAGACTGCTTGGAAGGAAGCATGTCATGGGCACAGAGGCAGTCTGTTTATGATGGCAACATGTAAAGAGAAGTGATGAGTCAGTCAGGGTTACTTTGAATATGGGTATGTTTTTCTTCCACAGTCCTTTAATACACTCTGAGGTTAAATGGTTCCTTCCTATGTGTTTTATACTTGTAGGGGGAAATTAGACCTAAAGGAGAACTAAAGTCTCTCAATGAATTACTTTTGCTCATTTAGCCTACATGCCAGCAGCACAGTAAACCCATAGAGCAGGGGTCTGCAACCTATGGCTCTTGAGCCAGATGTGGCTCTTTTGATGGCTGCATCTGGTTCTTTGACTGTAACGAGTGGTGCTAACATGCAAGCACCGCTTGTTACAGTCTGCCTGCTAATTGCTGGCAAGCGCTGTAGAGACAAAGCTCTCTCAGCGCTTCTGGGTTGCTAGCCAATCCCGAGCCGCTGATGTCACCTGTGTGACATCACATATGACGTTAGCGGCTCTGGATTCAAAAGGGCTGAGCAGAGCCGCATGTATATGGCTCTCAGCCAAAAAGGTTGCTGACCCCTGCCATAGAGGGTTATTCACTAAAGTGCAAATTCAAATTCTTAAGCAGATTCCTATAGCAAATCTGCAACCGCAACAATTTCCCCATTGTAAAGTCTTGACTGCAACAATATTCCATAGTAAAGTCTTGACTGTGACAATATTCTCATTATAAAGACGCAACTGTGACAGTAGCAGTCTATTGTCACGGTCTTTAGCTGGCAAATTCACACCTATATGCAATAATTTGGACTTTAGTGAATAACTCCCATAATCTTTCCCTCTCTTAATTAATCACTTTTGTTCGTTTAGCCTACATGCCAGCAGCACAATAATCCCATATTTTTTTCCTTTCCTAGCCACCTACTTGATTATTTAGGCTTCTTCCATATGTATTATTTTACATTGCAGCCTTTATAGCAGTTTGGCTCCATTGCCCTGTTGTGAAAGCTGGGCATTGATGTCTTATAGAGCATGTGTGAAAACCAGCGCTGAGTGCTTGTCTCATTGATATTCACAGTTTAATAGTCATGTGACATTCCCCTACCAATCAAATAAAATGTTTAATGATGTGTCAGAGTTCATTAGCATGTTAATGGGGATCCAATATTGTGGCCATGAGATACTAGCACCAGTAGTACGGTCTTGCTACTTCATGATATAATGGTTTAAGCCAGCAGACCCTGTGTTTTAAGCATAGTAGTTATGGCTAGGTCACATTGGTTCTTCTTTAAATTTTCACTGGGGCAGGGGCTAATGTGAATATTGTCTGTAAAGCACTGTGGAGTGAGTCCGTTTTATATATATATATATATATATATATATATATATATATATATATATATATATATATATAAATATAAATTAAATTTCCCTTACGCCCTACTTTGTGCAACTTTGAAAAGCTAAAGAAAATAAATCCACAGTTTATCATCATATTATATCTAAAATATTAAAGCATGATAAGATAAAATGCTGATTATTCATATACAGTAAATGACTAGGACATATTTGGAATGATTTCAAGAATTTAAGTTTCTATACTTAATTCCATAAAAAAGTTTTCTCACCTTCTTAAGATTCCCTTGTGATAATTTATTTAGCAAATATAACATATTAGATGTAGAGCTAAAATAGGTTTAAATCAGAAGTAAAGCTTGTAGAGACTAGACTAGGTCGAAATTTATTCAACTCTGAAAAGTCGTTTGCGCTTTTCCGTGTTTAATAACTCGGGAGAATGATTTGAAGTTTCTCCCGCTAAGTATCGTGAGATAGCTATACTGTATGGCTACCTTTCCATGGATGTATTTGTTGGACATGTATAGCTCACTTTGGAAAGTTGTACTGTTCTCTTTGCTCTGATGTTCCATCCGTTAAAATCTCACAGATCTTAAAAATAACATCGCTGTATTGGAGTTATTTGTTCCCTGTACAAGTAATACAAGTATGATTTGTTGTAACTTGCTTAAAAAAAAGTGTGTTTTAATGTAGTATCCTGCCATGTGAGGATATACAGGAAAGTGTAAACTGGAATCACAGTGGAAAAAAATATCTTGTACTGGTCTGACTGGTTTCTCATTATTTCCGTTATCCTTAGGCATAGGTATAACAAGTGATTTTCATTATATAATGTAGCTTAATGGCAGATAATGCATGTACGTTAAATACAAATGAAAGAAAAACCTAAAGGCTGTACCCTACCCCATATACTACATATCTAGAAAAAAAAAGGAATGTATACTGCTCGGGGGGGCAAAGTTTGTCCCATTCTTTGCTGCCCCAGGGACTTGTTTTTAAGCCTCTTTATGAGAAAAGCAGTTTTTTTTTTTTTTTTTTAAAGTATCTTGCTTTCCACAGGGGCTTGTTTTAATCCTGGTGTGTTTGTTTTGTTGACCGTAAAAGAACAATTTTTTGTGTGCAGTTTTACACTATATTTGTAAATGTATGTTACCCTTGGAAAAATTCACAAAGAAGACAGGTTCTGTATATATATCACTTATCAGATCTGCTTAACCCCTTCCCCCTATCCTTCTTAGCAATACTGGTGGACACTTTTTATTGCTTCCCTTTGTCTGCATGCAGATGGCTGCACCAAGGTCTTCAGAATGCACAGCTTTAAGTGTTTAGCTCTGCTAGAAATGAGAGCATCCAAGCTTTGGGTGTTTGGACATCCCAGGGGGGGCAAACTGCTCGCTCTGGCCTCCCAGAGCTCTCCTCCCTGCAAATATATTTCCATCCTCTTCCAGCAACCCCCAACCCCACCCCCTCCGTCACCTAGGCAGCTAATTCCTCTGTGCCCCCTTCTCCTTATTAAAGCCACAGATCACCTTTCTCAGCTTAATGCTGTCAAGGCTGCAGACTGAGGTTCCAGACTGACTAAGCAGTGACTATAGACTGAAATATGACTGTATTATACTCTGTCTGCATCCAGAAGTATTTAATTGTTTTTATTCAGTCCTGTTTTAAATGCTTTCTGTTGCTGAACAGTTTAGCATTAAAGAAGGTATTTTTTTCCATAGTATGTAACGGTTTTGTAATTATTCTGGGTTAGAGGAAGTGGTTATATTTCTAGCCTAAGGAAAATTGTAGTACATTCTTTCCCTGTTTATGTTAGAACCACATTCATAGCATCCTGTGAATGTTTTCATCTTCTCACTCACTCTGGTTACATTCGCTTTACTATTTTTGTCTTACCTATAATTCTGTTGGATAGTAGAATTTTCCTACCCCCTGCCACTCCGTCCTTCCACGTTCCTAGAAACCTAGTCATAGTAATACTCAGACACCCCCCCCCCCCCCCCTACGCCTGTGTAAAATCGGTAGCCCACCAAATGAACTTGAAGAAGTGTTTTTTAGTATTTCTCAGGTCATATAGTTTAATTTCTGTTTTCCAGGTACTGTGACCAAGGTAACCATTGCAATTCACTATTATATTCATCATCATTCAGAAGAAAAAACCAAACCTTTTCCCATTTGCATGGTATGAATCCATTTCACTCGATTGATAAGTTCTGCCCCATTGGGGAGAGTGTTTTTTTCCCAAGAGGCTGCTAATAAAGATTTTGCTGCGGTTTGTTATATGGGACATTAATCCATGTTCATCTTTAGAGTACATATATGATCTTGGAATTCCCAATAGGAAAATCTGAGGGCTTTTGTTCAGTTTTGTCTTAAAGGAGAACAATAGTTAGAATATATACTTACCTGATAGATCTATCAGAAGTAGACTTTGTGTACTGCTGCTACATCAGCATTCATCTCACTATCCTCAGGCCAGGATGGTGAGATGAATGCAGCACCATTCTTCCTCACTTCCTGGTATGTACATGACGTGGGACACGTCATACGCCCCACCCCTACTCATTTTGGCAAAATTTTCTTTAAGGTGCAGGTGCAGATTGAAAGAAAAACCATTCTGTAAATATTGATACAATTCATGACCCATGTTCCAGTTGAAGATCTGGATATTGTTTTAATCCTATCATCAGCATATACAGTACATGATTTATCAAGCTTAAGCCATTTTGTATTCAAGGTTCAATTCTTTTCAAGTCATAGTCTGGTGGAAACTCTTTATTCCTAAAAAGAAAATGATATTTATCATTTTGGGGATTAAGATGAAGTTTTCTGTAACATTCATCCCATACCATTAGAGTAGATAGTGTAGCTGGGAATACATTTTGTGGCTGAATTTTATTTTCTGGAGGAATCCAATAAAGATTGGTAATATTAGCTGGTTCACAAGATGCACTCTTTATGAAAATCCAAGGCATAAATGGGGAATGATGAGTTTTAGTATCACGCTTAATGTTGAAGAAGGAAAGTATCTATAAACACAAGGAACCCTAAATCCCACTACTGTTCTTGGTTTGTTTATAATTGAAGCTGCAATGCTGACTATTTTTATTAGATTTTAATCCTGAAAAATATTTTTATTTATGTTTTTATTAATAGCAACAATTTGTGGATAGAAGGGCCAAATTGTTCTTATCTAAAAAAAACCCAAACACCTGTATGGCATTAAAAAAGAAAAAACTTGTGTAAACTGACATTTAACACCATTTAACAATGTCATTGTAGTAATGGCAGCAGTTTATGAAGCACTTCCAAAATGTAACATGTCTTTTAAAGCATTTTGAAATGTTCAGACAATTAGGAGGAGGCCACTGCAAGATGACCTGAAATTATTTTGTTGAGCGTGGTTTAAAAAAAGGGTTGTCTAACCCAGCTTTAATTGGACGGTCTCAATGGATACTGGTAGTTGCTGCATTCCATTGCATGCTGTCTTCAAACAGATAGGGTTAAGAACATAGGATCTTTTGTCAAGGGATTTTTCATGATCTATTTCCCAGCCCCCGTCTCTGATCAAGTCCAAGCATCTAAGCAGCCTGCTATAGTCTCCCTCAGATTCCTTTAGTAAAGCTCTTGGCAGAAACACAAGTGCAGTCACAGCTGCTCCCACTTTGAGGGCATCTCAGCTTCTTTGGGGGGAGACGAGCTGTGTGCATTTTGTGGGTTTCCTTTAGGGAAAGAACTGAAGTTTTTTTTATTATATTAAGCTCCTCTATTGGGTTACCTTTCTTTTCACCCTTACTTGCCCTTCTCTCCCCAGTTAACCTCTCTTGCTTTCTTCCAATACCTGTTTACATGTTGCTGTGTCCGTTCCCAGCTCTAGAAACTTATTGGTCTTTTGTTGACGTTCTCTTGCTTTCATAGTGGTTTATTCTGTCTTTAAATTTTCTTGCTTCCTCCGCTTTATTTCTTTGCTCCTCCCTCTTTTAACTCTGTTGTTCCCTTTGTGCGTCTTTCATCTCATATAATAAAATTTTCTCACTCTTTACCACCTGTACCTGTTTTACCCCTGTTTCTTTCTTCCTGGCTCTCTATCACTTCAACGCCTTTTAATATTTTCTTAAATTCATTTAACCTTTCATTCCTCTTCTTTCCACCCCTTTCCCCATGTTTTACTCTCTTGCATTATAAAAAATGGATGGTACCCATCCCTGCGTTAGGAGACAGGCTGGCAGAGAGCAGAATGTCTCTCTAGGCCCTGCCTTGTGCATGCACCTAAACACTTCAGTGAGCAATCTGTCAACATGTCAGCAACACATGTTTTGTAAAAAGCTTCCAGTGGGAGTAATGACTCCCACCAGGACTCCGAAAATGCTTTGAATTCAGCAGATTTCTATTGCAGGGATCCCCTGGGGTCCCTTTTACAATGCCTACATTTCAGAAATTTGAGCCACAGACCCCTGGGGCTTTCCTTTCATAATGCCTGAAAATGTAGGGTTATATTGTTGGATGTCCCCATGGGTTCTTTATTAATACCTGAATTCTGAGGAACTGGAAATTACCCAGAGCACGGCAGGGTCCCAGATACACACCAGGAAGAGGAGGAAAACTCTGCAGGGAGATTTTTCTCTTTCTCTCTTCCCTTCATGCAAGACTGAAAGAGGAGAATTTGCCAAAGGACAAAATAGTATGTTGTTTTTTTCTTCCTAAGCTGCCTTCTAAAACGCTTATTGTAAAAACAAGGGAGAAAGAAATGAAGGGGAAGAAAATAGACGTTTATTTTGTTTCTAGAGGCTATATGTAATCCATCTTTAGCACAAAGGAAGCATACAGTTAATATTAGAAGACAAAGGTGCTAACGTTTACAGCTGGGGCTTCCTTGAAGTTACCTTTGTGTAATGGAGAATTTGGGGAATTTTTAACCTTTTGAATGCCAGCGCTGGCTTCAAGGCAATGAATAGAATATCATTCCGAGGCAAATGCGTCTAAAGCTGTTTCAGTTCAGCGTTCAATTATGAAAATGTTGTGCTTTCGCCTGCTCTAGGATCAATGCGCTCCACATCCATTTTAAATCCAATGTCAGAAATCTGTTATACAAAAGTATTTGGATAACTTGCTTACCTAATTGGAAATCGCATCAAAAATGCATTTTATTGAAACTACCTTTGATTTAATGTGAGTCATATAATATAGATGTTTGTTTTCTTTTTTTTTTTTTTTTTTAAGGTAAAGTAATTTAACATCTAATGTGACAGGTTTTCATCAAAAAAGAATCCTACGCTATTATGCTATTTACATGCATTGTTAAAGTGCACCTGTCACCTCAAAACTCAAATATATTGAATTATGTTTTACTAATAAAATATACATTTTTTAAAATATATATGTCTTTAAAAAAATTACCTTTTATATATCATTTCTCACTGGCTGTTTCTCTGACAGCCTGACTTTTCTTTTTCGAGTTGGGCTGGGCGTGGCTAAGAGGAAGCGTCATATATATATATATATATGATTGACATTTACATTTATTCCCGTAGCATCAAATTTCCCATTGTAAAGTCGTGATCGCGACTATCTTTTTAAAGCCGGGACTGCAACAATATTCCCATAGTAACATTGCTACTGTGACAATATTCCCATAGTAAAGTTGAGACTACGACAACACTCTCATAGTAAAGACGCACATGCGTGAGATTTGGCAGAGGGACAGAAGAGCCATGAGTATTTGGGGGAGTGGAAATACCTTTTGAGTGGCAGGTCCTATTAAAAATGGCAGCTTCCAGATTTGGAAATTGGGACTACCTTACAGTAAGAGCTACTTTATAATCTTAAGGTTTTTTGAGAATATACATTATTATTTAGCTTATCAATTGATTTACTTTACTTAATATGAACAATTGCTAGCTGACAGGGGCACTGTAATGCAAAGCCATAGATACACCAATTAAGACACAAGTGTGAACATAGTTATGTTAGTGCCTTATACAGCGGTTCACAACCCGGGGGTCGCACGACTGACCTACGGGGGTCGAGAACTGCTGCGGCACCCGGAAGAGGCCGCAGGACCCTCCTTATAAGGGTTCCTGCAGGGTGACATCTGCCGAAAACGTCACCACGTGACGACGTTTCGGCCGAACGTCACCACGTGACGACGTTCGGCCAAAACGTCATCACACTGTGCGCGGTGACGTCAGCGCCAGAGGTCCGCGACCCACAAAAGGGTGAGAACCGCTGGCCTTATAAGACAACTGAAAAAGTTTGTATGCAGCTAGACATTTTACAAATTAAGCCCAACAAAATGGAGCACAGTCAACAGAAGTATGAATAGTCACATTGCTTGTGTGGAGGAGGGATTCGTACATATTTTTACGGAGTGGGAGTGGGTGCAAAAGTACCTTCTGACCCCACTGTGATCAAGAACAGGATTGACAGATTATTCTCTAGTTGTATTGTTGGTAAATATAGTGCATTTGTAAATACAGTGAATACACTACAGCAGTAATGATCATATACACATCACATGAAATCAGCACTTATCAGGAAGATCATAAAGTCAGCTGCAAGCAAATTTAATTCCTAAATGTAATAATAAATAAAAGAGATCATGGTTAAAAGTTTTAACCCATCATCAGCCATAAACCGGAAGATTTTATGTTGATTTGTTAAAGAAACAAACAGATTGATCATTTTTTACTAATCAACCCACATGTATTTTTTCGATTATATCTATGTGGCTGCCATGAATTACCGCTCTTGTCATGTCTTGCTTTTCTATATGAGGCACAAGACAGGAGAAGCAGAGGTTAGCTGTAAAGCAGTAGCTACTGTGTGGTACTAAAAGTCCAAAATGTTAAGTAATGTGCCTATAAGGGGCAGGTGTTTGAATGCAGGCTTTTTTTTTTTCTTATAGAGCCATGCCCACCCATACTGGGGAAAGTTGAGCAGAGCATATAAATATTGTGTGATCTTCATATGTATGGGCATTCCCATGCATCTCATCAGATACAGCATTGCCATCTGAAAAGGGCAATGAACCCTGTGCACATGCCCTTAAAGGAGAACTATAGTCAGATTACATCTTTACATATGCAGTACTACTATACCTTAGTGAGAAATGTTTCTCCCCAGTAGTTGTTTCATGTGACGGAGAATGATTGAGAAGGCAGCACTGATAAACTCTCGCACCAGGAAATGTGTATGTGACGTATACTGAAAAGGTACCCTTCACCGGACATTTTTGCCCTACTTACTACTTAATACCTGCGCACAAATTGACTTTCTTCTGTAATCTCCTGCATTTCAGGAATATAAACAAAGTATGGCTAATGAGTTCAAAAGGTCAGCACACTGCTTAACCAATAGCAGTCAGGCAACTTTTTCTTCTTATGTTTAGCAGTTGTATAATACACATTTCCTGGTGCGGGAGTTTATCACTGTTCTGTAATAAATCATCCTGCTTCAGATGAAACATCTACTGGGGAGAAATGCTTCTCACAAAGATATTGTACTGCATATGTAAAGATGTAATATGGCTATAGTTCTCCTTTAAGATAGTATTTAGAATGTATAGGTGTGGGGAGTCAGATTGCAGCATGGGAAATAAGCTCTTGGAAGTTTGCTTTTTAATTATCTATGTTTAATATTTGCATGTATTTGAATTGTTTCTTTATTTTCCAGCTCTTTGCTGAACCTCAGTTTCTAGTTGGTTTTGTCTGTAGCATGCAGCCAAGAGTCCATAGTTTAAAAAACCATTTATTAGCATCCATCCAAGAGTATAATACTTTAACTAGAAACAGATGTGTAAACCTATGTTACAAAGCCAATATATATATATTTCTTATATAGATAATTGTCTATTTATATAGTATATGGGAAAATGAGTGTGTATACATGGGTGTTTTTCGATGGTGAATAAATAAAAATTCTTATACAGGCTTTCGTGCTTGCGTGTCATAAACATCAGTATATCAAACAAGCACATGTGAATATCTGCTGCTGTGTTTAGTCTCGCCAAAGCCTCTATGAAGCATAATGCCCTTTCTAGAATTTGCTTTCCTTTATTAGAATTGCAGCTCAACTCAGTGTGCATTCCCTAGGGTGCCAGGCCAGCCGCTGGCAGTCTCTCTCAGACACCCAATTACCCCTGACGTCACCGCCGTCTCTCCTGCCTCCCTTGGGTGCTTGCATTTTTTCCTTTGTAACTCTAATAGTAGACCAGCTAAGTGCCTGTTATTTGCTTGGCAGAAGATCTGATTGTGTTCTGGGCAGGATACTAAATCCAAAAACTATGTAAAAATGTCAATAGGTGAGTACACATTGATTTTGGTATGTCACTGTATTAGCTAAATCCTTTGGGAGCTTAGCCTGGGGAAGCATTTTACAAGAAAGATAATATAACAGAAAATTACTGAAGCTGCACCGTGACTTCTGTGTAATTCTTAAGGGCTTGCAAAGTTTCTGTAGAATCAACAAATGCTTTATTAATCTAAATTTGTGGTTTTGTTCTTTGTGCTCCTGACACAACTGCCATTTTTTTTAATGAATGCTGGATCAGGGTGGGTGTTTGGGCTAGGTATGTTGCAGGGGAGCCCATTGCTGAGTAATATGCTCCCAGAGGATTTTGGGAGTGATGCAAAACTGCTTCCAGGGACCACTGAGCAGACACTTGGCTGGTAGCTTTGCCAGGCCAAAGTCTGTGTGAGCAGATAAAATAGAAGGACTGAAAAGCTGTGCTGGGCCAGTGCTGACTGAAAGCGTGTGATAAGGTCCAAATTGAGGGTAGAGTGGAGGGCCGTTCACCCCAGCCAGAAATTTAACTGCAAAGTAAAGTTAATGTAGCTGATTCAGGGACGGCAGCAAAAGCTGGAACACAAGATAATGGTAATTGATTGAATCAAAGTAGCAGAGCTGGATTGTTCTCTCCAGCAATTATTTTCTTTCTAATTTTCAACTGAAGTGTCGCAGGAGTTGAGGTTTCTCAGTGCACATCCTGCGGTACGAGATAAAAAACAAGTGCCCTGTTTTTGGGCAAAGATTTCATCTCAAGGGGCACTGCAACAATGATAAATCTGAAATATAAAGGAGAAAAGGTTAGGGAATTTGACTCGTATCTGCCGTTACTTATTATTTTGATCTGAATTGCTCCGCTCTTTTGCTCCTTTGCATTAAGTCTGCTCTTTGGTTCTAATCCTGTCATGAAATATTAGCAATATTTGTCAGATGTATATTAATTTTGTTGGGTCCTGTTAATGAAAGCTTCATTACTTGCTTAGCCAATGACTTTTCTCTTCAGCTTGTATTCCCAGGACTGCTAATAGACATAAAGGGTTATTTACTAAGGTGCATATTCGACTATTGAATTTTCAAACAGCCTATTTCCCATAGCAAATGTTCTCCCCGCACCTGCATGGGTTTCCTCCGGGCACTCCGGTTTCCTCCCACAATCCTCCGGGCACTCCGGTTTCCTCCCACAATCCTCCGGGCCCTCCGGTTTCCTCCCACAATCCTCCGAGCACTCCGGTTTCCTCCCACAATCCAAAAACATACATCTGTGTCTGTCTATGTATGTGACTGTATAGGGAAACTAGATTGTAAGCTCCACGGGGCAGGGACTGAAGTGAATGACGAATCTCTGTAAAGCCCTGCGTAATACAGTAACGCTATATAAAAAATGAAGAAATACAAAAAAAAAAGTGTATAATATATATACAAACCTATATCTAATGGAACTCCGGGACAGAGACAGTTATCTTGGTCCAGGGGCCCGGGACTGTTTTATAAAACTGGACTGTCCCACAGAATCAAGACATTTGGGAAGAATTCACCAGTTTAGCTACATAAAACCATTGCAGTCTTCAGAGTGAAACTGAATTGATGTGACTAGTCAGCCCTGTAGCATGTATATTTACATGAATCTGGTTTAAAAGGGTTGCTCTGGGGACCTTAGCTAAGATTGTTATCTATAGTTCCAAATCATCTGTGTTAACTTGGTTCAGTCCCGTTCCTGCTAGTCCAGAGTTATTATGCTTCCCATAAGATCACTCCTTTAGTTTATATGTGTCAGTATATCTGTAAATTCAGTGGAAAAACAAATAAACATTTTATATACTGCAAGCATGATATACATTTAATTAAACGAGCAGGAACTGATTGGACAGCTCCAACAAGCACGCATGAAGTAGGCAACATGGAAACATATGTGGGCTTGTGCTTTGCATTGTTTTGACTGGTGTAGAGTGCATACCCGCATTCATTCCGTCTCATCATAGCACCAACTTATTTAGCTTAAAATAAACCACACAACACTGAGAGTGGGTACAAACGGGCCGCAGCTTTTATTTAACCATAAAACACCAACTGTATTATTGACAGAAGTTTCCAATGCTTGCCATACTCCTTTATTGATTCATGAATGACCACCAACTGCCCCCCTTCCTTCTCCCTTAAGGTCGGGTTCCACTTGGCAGGGTGGCCATCTCCATCACACCAGGGCCCTTTTGCCCAAATAGTGCCCAATTGCACAATACATCTCCCCACGAGATGCCCCCTTTACCAAGCAAGCATTATACTCCTTCCGCCACCCTCAGCTGCGACAAACTTTTACAAACCCCCCTTTTTATTTATTTATTTTAAAAAAGACAACCTGATTGTAAAACTTCCTCCACTATATCCTTATTAATCCTATTTAAATC
>WMED01002246.1:7662-24785 GCA_019650415.1 Pipa parva
CCCCCCCCCCCCCCCCCCCCCCATAAATCTGTTTTCTAGTTGCTGGGATCTACAGATCCTGAAAAAGCTGGAAACAAGAGAAAGGACCCAAAGGAGAATAATAAAAAAAAAGATGAAAACCAACAGCAAAATCTTACAGAAGTGTAAACGTTTATTTTTTGGAAACTTAAATTATGTGCATTTTTTTTTCTTCATGGCAGGGCACATGTTGGTGTCATGCAAAACAATACAAAAATTACATAATTAAAATGCCAACTCTTTTTTTCTGGATAAATATTTGGTGGGGGACACTGTGTTATATTTATACTAGGATTTGTTACAGTAATTTACTTAACATGTGATGAGCTACCGTAATTCCTTTAAAAGACCAGTAACATTATGCCTCCCAAATATCCTAGATTTTGTAGAACTTTCCCATTTTTTGGGTCCTATCCAGCAGTTCTAGGTCCCCTGTTTCAAATCCCGTAATCTTCCCCCAACCTGGTACCTGATGACTGGCTTTGTCACCAGCACCCAGCCATGTAGGTGACACCGCTAATGACATCACTGGTGCCCAGCCAATAAAAAATAGTAGGAAGGGTCCCTGGGAATTCACTGTGGGGGGTGGGGCTGTCTCTCAGTCCTCGGGTAGGGAAGGTTGGTAGGTCCTGGCAGGTAGATGTAACACTAGAAAAAGAAAGAATCCTATTGGATCAGCATTCAAGCTATTCCTACACAGTACTTATTAAAATGTTCTCTTTGAACCTTAATTCCTGTTTTTAATTGATTTGTGTTGTCTCTTTCCTTCTGTTGGTTGCAGCCGTATTTTACCCAATAAGTACACAAACCCATGTCTAGTTCCATTGTCTACAGAACTTTAGATAATACATTTTTATTAAGTATTATTATTAAAGATGGCTGCAATCTGAGAGAGAGGGCGCAAAGCAATAAAAACCAAGAATTTAAAGTGAAAATTGTTACAGCTACCTCACAGTAATAACTGCCATGCCAATCCAAAGAGAAGTATTGTTTTATGGTGTTTTTACCCTTTAAATACTATCAGGAGAATGTATCAACAGAGGCAATCATTTTTTGAGGTCTTTTAACCCATAACAACCAATTAGAAATTTGCTGGTATAGGGGAGCTAGAATAATGAAAGCCAGCCTTCCATTGGCTTCTGCAAGTTACTAGTATTTAGTAAACCATCGCTCCTACTTACAGAACACCCTATAAAAAGTATAATTTTATTTTACACAAGCCCAGACAGTAAAAATAGATTAGAAAATGAATGAACTACTAGCAGTCCAATATTGCAATTGATTTACCAGTGGTGGATCTGAAATCTGCCCAATGAAACTTGTTACAAAAAACTTGCAATACAGTGTAGAACAAATTTTGTAACCTGTTTCACTCCTCTCTAGTAGAATTATCTGCTGGAAATCAGCATCACTATAAGCTTAACTGGTCAGACTGACGTCATGGGCATCCGCAGAAATAATTCCTGAGAGGGCGGCCCCATGATATCATTTAGTAGTCCTAAACTGCCAATGTGTCCCTCTGTCCTGCCCTATCTGCCTAACCGATGGTGGTAGTAGCTGTCCATTAGGCATACAGGGAAGAACAGAGGGGAGTCCAGCCCCCAAATGACTTCATTAAGTTGAAATTTGCTCCGTTTGGCATAAAATGCAGGAAGACGCAGATACAAAATGCAGGAAGACGCAGATTCAATTTATATTCTGCCTCATAGCATAGTCATTGATATTGCTCTGCTAATACTATATAGAATTATTGTGAAAACATTGTGTTTAGTGTAACTTACTAAGTGCCAATCAGTATGCATCTATAAAACTTTCAAAGTTAAATGTATCACATGATTTGGCATTGTAAACAACAAATAAACAAAGTTGAACATTTGTGTGATGTCTTCGTGTATTTAAATACATAAATCAAAATAAAATTATATATATAATAAAAGGTTAGATGAAAGGACCTTAGAAACTAAAATGCCATATTCTGACTGAAGAACATTAGACTGGGATATAGGATTAATGTGTTCATTATATTTGATCCAGGGTCGGTCTCTAGATGATAATAAACTTAGACAGGTCACGTTTAGTTATAATTGTCTCATGGGTCTGGGTAATGGAAGGCAAAGGATGCTTCCAAGCTGCAGCCTTTAAAGTATGAAGTTGGCAAACCTTAGATGCTGTAACAATTTATTTTGTGGTTTACCCAAAGTGCTTTAGATGTTGACCAATGGAGCTGACCATTAGATTCCTATTAAGTGAAATCGTAACACAGAGGAGGTGATCTGAAATATAAAAGGACTTTGACTTTGTTAACACCAAAAGTTGTTAACAAAATGCATGACCGCCATCTGCATATGTCTCGCAGCCTCAAAATCATCATACGTTGCATGTAGAATGTATCTTTTCCAATCTCTCTTGGCATCAGATTCCTAGAGAGGATTTACAGACCTTTCCGTAGGCCAGAACATTAACAACTCTGCTAGTTAAAATAACGCATAGGTTATTCCATTGTTCCTCACTGAGTGGTAAATATATGTTTTGCTTGATGACTCTAACAAAAGCATTATTGAAAATGAATGCAACAAAATATTCACTAAATTAACTAAGTTGCCTCCTCTGCACTCATTTTTTTTTGAAGCAGTAACTCAAAGAATATTTAAGATTACATTTGATAATCCTTCTATTTTAATCTACATATAATATTATGTCTCTGTACAGGATCTGTTATGCATCAAAGGGCTCCTAAACTGATACCAGGAAAATGCAGACTACATCTTACTACTGATTTACTGGTGTATTAAGCAAACCTAGCGATCGATCTGCTCTGCGGTCTGAAATATATGGTCTCAGCACCTCTATTGATCTGTAACATTAAATGAAGTATGCAGAGCTAGTCACCATGCAGCCTTCTGATCCAACAGCATGCTTTCCGCTCAGATAGTATTGTACTTAAGTAGACTATAGTGAAAATGAATTAATTCCTCCTTAATGAAAACTGTATTTTAGGATCCAAAAAAATATTAATCAATAGTAAAATGAGTCCCAAGGTCCTTCATTAGTGCATTAGGAAGCATTTTCTGTTTATTCATAAACCATAAAATAATACATGCTACATTGGAGAGGATCTAAACTATGATTTGAAAGTAAAATGTGCTTCAATTGCATACTGCCTCTATGCTGCTAAATAGAAATTAGCTACCCACAGCCAGGTCAATTCTTTAGTCCTCCAACATTACAGAAAAGATTTGACAAAGTGGCAAAGTATCTATTTTAAAGACACTTCATGTAGTTTACTCATGGAATATACTGTACATTTCCAATAATACAGACTATATCAGACTATAGTGCTGATATAACTGCACACATACATATAAAACTATTTTATACTAAGCCAATTGCTGACACAAATAGTTAAAAAACATTTAGGGAAGAAATAATTCTTGCAGTTTGTTTCTCTTAATTAGTTTTCCTGAGAGCTGCCATTTTCCTCCCCCGCTCCCCCTCCTCTTTCTGTTCTGCAAGTTAGGCAACATGAGAAGAAAAAGCTGCCTAACTGCTATTGGTTAAGCAGTGTGCTGACCTTTTGGCCGCATAAATTAAGCTTGGAATGCAGGTGATTACAGAGGGAAAGCTGACTTGTGCATAGGGGTTTGTAACACCATTGTCCCCATAACCACCTCTGCCGCATTCTAACCCAGAGAACAGAAGATGGAGCAGGTGTTTGCTGTAAGAGTAACAAGTTACAGTTAAGGGGATTTAGATTCAGGGAGTGGTGGACTGTGGGAAAAATTGAGTGGCAGAAACAGCTGTGAAATGGCAGAGGTGAGGAGGAGCGACAGAGTTGGCAAGGGCAGTGAAATGTAGAAAGTGGGCAAGAAAGTCACAAGGGAGAGACTGTAGTTCCGGACTTTCACTAAATGAGGGAATAATTAAAGAGGGGCTAAAGGTACAGGATAATAAGAAAGAGGTTAAAAAAAAGAAGAAATTGAGTAAAAGTATCAGCATCAAATGAACTGTCAAGGACAAAGGAAACGGTTTAAAGGATATAAACTTGATGAGGCAGAAAAGATACAGAGTAGAGTAAGAGAAGCACATCAAAGGGAACGGAGTGGAATAATTCTATTGGCTACTGAAAAAACATATTATGTTCTCCTTATCTAGTCTTGCTATTAACTGAATGACTATACTTTCCCTTCAGAGATGTCTCAGTTTCAAGCACTTGGTACCCTAACATTCTCTATAAACTCCGGGGGTCCAATTGCTCACATTTGATTGGAGTATACATCCTGTCTGTTTAGTCAAATGCAAGTTTACTTAAAGCGATAGAAAGGACAGTTCATAAACATTAAAGCGGTCTATATACTAATGTTTTGTGCAATAAAATAGCTATTATGCTTTAAAGAATAACACATCTTGGTTATGTGTGATTTATAAGATGCGCTAATCTAATAATGCACAATTGTTATTAGGTGGCACATTATAATAAAATTGCAGATATATTTTCAAAAAAAGTCACCCACGTGTCACTGAATACTGTCTCTAGAATTTAGAGTCTCTGGTCTTCTACCATTTATAAGGCCTTATTATTTCTAAGCCCTGGGAGGAGGACCATTAATCTATTAGAGGACACTCACATCATTAAAGGGTCCCACTTCAGATGCCTCACCCCACATGTAAGTATGAGGTGGAGTGTCTTAGGACAGGGGGGTAAAATGAGTTTTACTATAGGGCCCCTGCTCTTACATAAGTTAAGGGATGGGAGCCCTTATACAGGGACATGGGGTTCAGTTTTATTTATTTTAGGCCACTCACCTCATCCTAGCAAAGCAGGTTGGGAGATAAGTGACTGATCCCCTCCAGGGTACTGACACTTCCTAAACTGTGGTTGGGGGTCAATCTTGGTCCCCTTTACTTTACACATTATCCCCTACCCCACCAAGCAATAGGGGTAAGGGCAATGGGAGGAGGTCAAATAACAGTGTGGGTTCCAAAAGACCCCTGCATAATAATTTTGATTCCCCCAGCCCTTTGAGCATGAAGGGAAAGGTAAAATGGATCTTAGCGACCCCTTCCATAAAATATGCTCACACCACCTACACAGGGTGGGGGTACATGGTCAAAAGGACAACAACATATTAGGTTAGAGCTGCTTATATCTTACATTTTTTTTGGGTTTCTTGGCTTTTTTAACTAATGTGTTTGCTTTTTATGTGTTTCTTTGTCAGTAATATGTTTTTCTAGCTGTGTACTGAGATACATTGTTGCTGGGCATTTGGGTTTTGATACATTGTTGCTGATAGTTGGCTCTTACTTCATCGCTAGTTTGGCTTTTGAAATGATTGTGTGCCGGTTACTTGGCTTCTCCACTACTTTGTTTTGTGGAATTAGGTTGTAATTTAGTAGTTGCCAGTGGCTTTGATTGTTGATGTTTTTTTACAGATTTCTGCAGGATGAAGTCAGATTGCCTAATTGAGCATTTAACAAACACACTTATTAATACAATCTCACAAATGACTCACATTCTTCATTTAATAAATAAAAAAAGTTTTAATTTATTACTTGGGTGGCACAACTCACAAAATGAAAACAACCAACCTTAGAGTATAAACCCCAAACACCACAAAGTCTTCTACTGTCAACTGCATGCTTTCAAAAATGGTATGGTTTGTGTAGACATTCAATGACAAATGGCTCATTTAATTTAACATTAATGTTTATTTTCTGCCAATTAATTTAGGGTGAAATAGCACTTCCTTAAACTCACTTCAAAACAAGTTAAACAGTAGCTATTTTATGTTAAATGCTGCAGGAACTATGAATCCCTGATGCTGGATTGCTGTGGGTTTGAAATTCACTCTAATACAGAATAGTTAAAATCACAAACTCCAGCTTCAGCTCGCTTCAAGCTCGCTGCAGCAACCAGAGAGTTGAGAGTTAAGTCTATTCTGGAAGTTCTAATTGAATAATTTCTTTGAATACTGGTGTTTGGTGTGGCATTTCTAATTTTCAGACACCCCAGTTGCTCTGGCACTACATAACCCAAGAAACTGTGCATCTGGCAGATCATTTAAGTTATGTTTGGGGTACTCTAGTCATGCACCCTACCTTCTAGCAGTCTATGTGCCCCACTTGCTCCCTGAAATGGGGCAGAACCTTTTTTAAGCCAAAATTCCTAAATCATTTGCATTTAAGTACTGACATGTTCAATCCGTCATTTACTTAATCAATGACTGGGACCAAGGGGTTTCCTACAATTAGTTTTTTTTTCTATAAATGACATTTTTATTACAACCTCCCTAAATTCTAGGCAAAAACACCTGCTGATTTAAACTTTTAAATAATAAAGCAGATGTCTTTCTTTTTCTCCCTGCTGGCATCAAGCAATCTTTCAATCTGCAATATCATGGAGTTACCTTGAGCCAGACACTAACAGTTTATATTTATTGCTCAGATTTCTTACTCCCTCCTAGTCTGTTTCCAAATGATTCATGCTGTCATTAGCTTTTCAGTCATCCATTATAGTCTGTCACTGCTAGACAGAGCCCGTTTCATCTATTTCTCCTCCCACATTGCAGTAAAAAAAGAATGCAGTAATCCCATTGCTTGCTTGCAATTAGTTTTAACCCACACGCATTTAGTTTGCTGTTACCTAGCTAACTTTAATGGTGAACAAAACATTAGCGTTAAGAAGATTTTAACTGGATTTCCTGTGCATGACTTTAACTGAAACATTCACTGACATAAACAAAGGGTGCCATTAAGAAGTGATATTGCCAGAAAATAAGATTGTAAAGGGATGATTTTCCTGGAGAAAACTTCCATTGACTAACATCTTTTCTGCTATTTACCACTGGTAAATCCAGCCACAGACATTTTACCATTAAAAAAACTACTGGGTTATATATTTGGTAGAGAAGAAAATGATTAAAAGCTTCTGGAGGTACTTCTCATGGCAGAAAATGGAGTGTCAGCAAAGGCATTAGGAGCATTTGTAACTGATAATCAGATGAAAAGCAGCCATGTATGTGGGTGTGTGTATACACCAAGATGTGTTCCTCTCATAACCACCTTATGAAAAAGTTATTAGAATAGTCCACAGGGCAGCAAACAGACAGGAAGTAAAATGGACCACTTCTACTACCCAGTTTGGTAGCTCCAACTGATATTTTGCCTCAGGATTTTGACCCAAATTTTAGGGCCAGACAACCCTAAGTCAAAATTATTTATGTTTCATGTGGATTTACAGAAAATACATATTTGTTATTAGAAACATTTATACCAGAATCTTGTAAAATATATTTTTCTGTTTGGGACTATTTTTTTTCTTAATTTTATAGGTTGCATGCACACATAATAAAGTACCAAATGGCGCCCTCTAACCCAGAATAACTAGGTTATTACACTGTATGGCCTATTGCACAGATATGAAATTATTTAGGCTGGCCAATTTAGCTATTTTGGTTAAAATATCATTACATTTTATATTGATGTCCAAATTATATACTTTCCTTGACAAAATCTTTGTCCTGTCAAACAGACACTGATCAACCTAATTTATTTGGCAATAAACCTGATAGCCCGCAATTCTCTAAAATCCAAATACTGGCCTGCAATTAGAAAGATTTGATTTGCCCAATCTATGCATTCACAAGGGTTGCTAGATTAAACAGGATATCTTCTTCACATGTATTCATGTATTACTAGCTTTAGTAAGTAATCCAATAAGGGCATTACTTTATATACGATGGATGCCAGCAGTATTGAGAAGAACAATATTTATTGTTTATATTTATTCTGTAATTCTCTAATATACAGTCAGGGCCACCAATGCAGGAAACCAAGGGTACTACTGTGAAGGCCATAGCCATTTAAGAACCCCAATAGGTCCCAGTAAGCCAAGTGCTTGAAGGATGTGCATATGAAAGGACAACCCTGAATTCTGAACATTGCAGCATATGACATATATATTATAGCATGGCAGTACTTAGGGGCTGAGGTTGGATTTTAACAACTGGTGAGTTGGGGGGGGGGGAGCTTATGAGTTCTGATGGCAGGCATGAACACAGTTTAATCAAAGTATAATCTATATTGACAATATTGCATCTTGTGGGACTACAAATTATTTTTGAAGGTGTCTGTAGACCTTTTAATGGATGCTTGAGGCACTCAGGGATGTCTGATGCAAGCACCTTCATATGTATGTAAATCTCAGTCAGGTAAAAAAACACCCTATCCTACTGCAGCGAACGTACCTGTCTACTGTCCCTCTGCGATGAAGATGACGATGAGGCACTTTTGTGCGTTGGAGTAGACGTTTTGTGAGCCGGTGATATCCCTTTTTCTTCCGAACTCATTGTTGATATTATTTACAAATTGTTTTAAGGTGCAAGAAAGTTCAAAGCATATCTCAAGCAGCAGAAGAGCGGCGTCCCAAAGGATTTTCTTCCAAATATGTTAATCCATTTTTTAAAAAAAAAGAAATGCTACAATGAAAAGAGAACATAGTTTTATTATGATTTCAATACAATTATTTTGAATAACATGTATTTTACAAATGAAATTTGTACATGGTCAGATTACTAAAAGATCCAGTTGTCATTACTTGAGGCCAAATGATCAAATCTTGTAAAGCTATATACATTTTAACCTGTAATTTCCTGGGTTGAACAATAAATCTCTGTGGTATGGGACAAACACTATCTAGTAGATAGATCACAAACAATTGCTTTTTAGGGCTCCTCTGATAGCCAGACTCAGTGGTTAAAGCTGTCAATTGTGATGTGATGATATCACAGATTCATGCAAAAAAGAAAGATTTAAAGGAGAACTATAGTTAGTAACTATACCTACCTCATCGATCTAGCAGCAGTACACTAAGATCAGTATTCATCTCACAATCCACAGCCCAGGATCACGAGATGAATACATCGCGGCAGCAGGTTACTTCCTTGTTATGTGAATGACATCAGTCCTCACATAGTACCCGCCCCCTCAGAATTTTGCTGAGATTAACCAGCTGAGCAAAAAAAAAAAAATCTGCGCATGCTCAGTTTGTTAATTTCAGCAAAATTCGGGAGAGTGAGGGTACTGCGTATGTATAATTTTATTTATAAAGCGCCACAAATGTACACAGAACTGTGAAATTCAGCAATACAAAGATAGTACAGACATAGGAAAAGTACATTATACAATACAAGTAAAATATCACAAGTATACAACACTTTAAGTGCCAGGTTGTGGTTAATACAAGAGGTTGGAGGTCCCTGCCCCATAGAGCTTACTATGTGAGGACCTAATGGTCTTCTGTTAGATAGATAGGGCAGGACAGAGGGGTGCAATGGATGGTTAGGAGTACTCCCTGATGTGTCACATGATGGTGACGTCATGATGTCTCCGTCATGTAACGCCATGATATGCAGCAACGCCCCCCTTGGGTTTGAATATGCAGACGCCCATGCTTAAGACGCTAATTTAAAATTTGTTCAATTCACTTGTTTGAATGTGGTGAGGTTATGGTGGTCTCAGCAACCTGGGATGAAGACAGAATGCATGGTTCTAACAGCAGAGGAAATAAGTTAATATTTTAATATTAAATACTATGCTTAGTATAATAGGTTTGCTTGCCCTTAAAACTTTAAAAAGCTTTACAGGGATTTTTATTATGACTCTGAAAGTGTTCCTTAATTAAGCTAATGATGTTATTTGCATGGTTGTCATGGCACTTATTAAAATACTTTCAGAAAATAACCTTCTGATAACAAGTCTAGGAAATTACGTAAATCTCTGAAATGGTAGTTGTATGAATATGAAATACATAAAAAATGTTTCTTTCTATATGAGCAGAGGTGTATATTTCAGAGTATAAACAACAGTGCATTAAAGTGGTTTTATACACTTTTGGCACCCATTCGTTCATGAATTCATATTACCGTAATTCTAAATCCATTTTACAGTACCACTAAAGCCTAAAAAGTGTTTAGGCTATAAGGACCTTACTGATTAATAGCTCTGAATTCGCATTTGATCACCACTTCCCATATTCGCTTATTGAGAAAGGTCTGCAATATGGTGAATATGTGTATAATTCGGTTGACTATGATAGCTGTGATCTTATGGAGCACTTTGCATACTTTGCCCACTTTTGCACAGGTACTTTGACTACTGACCAAGTAGGTTTCTTTCACAGTCACAAATTCGACAAGTTGTAGTGCTCCGAAATGACCTGTTGGGGTTGATGGGTGGGCTCCAGCATGGCATAAGGCAACTATTCTTTCAAAAATAACAATGGCGAATGTGACTAAATTAGTCTACTACTTAACATGATATAGGGACAAGGTGCCATAGAAACAGATGTATTATAAACTTATATACAGTTAGTGGGATGTGGTGAGCATGGCGTCACTGCCCTTCACTGGTCGAATTCACCTCAACCCGCATGACTTTTCATCCTATTTTTATCCACCTTACTATGCCACACTATGCATGTGACAGTGTTTGTCACTGCCCCCTTGTTTGGCAAGTGTATTCTCTGCTTAGTCAATAGTGAGAAGTGAATGTGTAATTATTTTGGTGATGCGATTCAAATTGTAATCAGGGGAATTCTGCAGATGAATTCATCCTTTTCAGAATGGGGCCTTAACAATCCACGCGTATGAAGTTGTCAGCTCCTTTTAAGGCACTGCACATACATAGGGGAAAGATTCGTTTTAAGACTTTCTTGAAATTTTTGACACCATTTTTCTAATAGCTGAACTTTTAAATTCCACTGATTTAAAAAGGATTGATAAAAAGAAAATGTTGATATCACTGTAGCTCCAGGGACAACTTTACAGGCATCAGTCTTTATTGTTGTTAGGCTGGTGTACCTTTGGGCTGCTGCACTAAGCTCTATGCATGAGGTACAATATTTGTAGCCCAAATCTTTATCAGGTATTGGTTCCCCCAACACAGAAGAGCAAATTAGCTTTCAGTCAAGCAAAATCACTACAAAACCTTAATATTGTTAATCTTTTTCAGATTAGTCAGTTATCAGATCAGTTATTTCCACTGCATTTTTAAAAAGTAGTTGCCAAGACATTTATGATATATATATATATATATATATATATATATATATATATACTGTATATACGTATATATATAATTATAGTTACATACTATAATTACAGCCATATGACTGATGTATTTGTGTATTACTAATATATAATGTCCTCTCACTGTTTGTATATCACTGTCCAGTGACTGACTCATCTGTTGTTTTGCTTTCTAATGTTAATATTTTTCTCATACATATTTAGTTTTCTCTGGTTCTTTGCATTTATTATTTCTTCACAAAATATTCAGTTTTCCCTCCATCCCCTTCTGCATAACTGCTCCAAAATCTTTTAGCCCATCTTCAGTTACACTATAATGTTTGTTTTGCCTAAAATATTAATCGTCCAATGGAGTGATTCAAAGTGCCTGACTGGATTTTATAAGGTAATTGAAGATGAAGTTATATTTGCCTAAACATGCTGCAAATATTTTAGGAACTTGCCTTCCCTATATAGATCATGTTCTCAAATATCTCAGGATATAGGTTCTCAAATCTCAAATCCTCAGGCCTCATATACAGTGCATGTTTCATGGTCATCCTCATGGAAGCACAGTTGAGTCTGCTAGAATTGATTTGCATCACTGTAATGTTTTTTTTTTTTTTGGTATTTATTCATTTTTTATATAGTGCTGATATTTTACGCAGCACTTTACAGAGATTAGTCATTCACTTCAGTCCCTGCCCGGTGGAGTTTACAATCTAGTTTCTCTATAGAAAGCATATTGTCCTACTGCATTACTGCCTGGTTTGGCAATTGCTCTACGTCAGACAGGAAGGCACTTCAGCAAGTGGTCAAACTAGCTCAAAGGACCATTGGTATCCAACTGCCACCTATAGAGGATATCTATCAAAGTTGCTGCCTAGCGAGAGCTCATAGCACTATCACTGATGTGCATCACCCCAACCACGGTCTCCTCTCCCTTCTGGCAGATGGTATAGATGCCTAAATTCACATACGGACAGATTAAGGAAGAGTTTCTTCCCAGACTCCATTATCAGGCTCAACCTCTCCCTTACAAAACCCTAACCTCTTGTTCTCCCCCCCCCATCCTTGCAATCTACTCTTACTGTAATTACCTCTGATTTTCTCTGATTTACCTCTGAACCAGTAGAGAGACAGTACAAACCAAGAAAAATCAGGAATTCATATTCAAAGGTAACATTTCTCCAAGTATTGCATAAGAATCTTCATTTGTTTAGAGGCTGAAGAATCCCATTAATATTTTTTTTTTCCATTAAACTTGCTGCGTATTCTGATTTCATTTCCAGTAAGGTTGCTGCAGCTGTATTCTGGTCAATGATTCCTATTTCTGTTAGGGGTAAGATAGATAAGGTAAGCAAACTGGTTATCACTAAATTTAATCTACATGCCATTACTGGAAGAATATTAACATTACTGTATTTTCTCTGCTGTTTGGACCTAAATGTCCCTTCCCCATTACTAGTATTTATAGCACACTTTATGAAACGCTTCTTAGTCATTTCCTAATTGTTCTTCTAAACTACAGGCTTGAATATGAGTGGGATTATGAAATGCACATAACAACAGTTACAAAGTGGGTGTTAAATTGGCTTTTAACAGCTCTCTCAAATAAGGAACTATATTCCAAACATTAAAAAAAGACCTGTTAGTTTTAAAAAGACAAAGATCAGAGGGAGTAACATGATGCCTGGTAAACTGAGGACTGCTACGTATTCACCTCACAGCTAACAGTTACATCAGTTACATTATTAAAATTGGGTTGTTTGTTTTTAACGACAGTTCCCCTTTAAACTGACAGAACCACTGTAACACATAGTGAGTGATGTCACCTTTATCAAAAAGTTCAGGAACATGAACAAAAGCTTCTGTTACGGAATTCTAGGAAGGTAGATTTAGGTGCGTCCCTGTCTAACATTATATGGGTCAATTAAGGCAAATGCTCAAGTGTAATATTATTCAGCACCCAAGGCATGGATGCTAAAATGTACCCTTCTCCTGTTTACATCCACACATAAGTAATATCAGCAGTGCTGCAGCAAGTTCATTATGGTACTGCCCTAGGCAGCTGCCTATATCACTTACTGCTAGTCCTGGTCCTGTCCAATTCTATCACATGCTGATTTCAGAAGGGCCTGTAAAGGTTTTTACCACTTTTATTCAATATGAATGCAATAAAATCAGGTTGGAATACAAAGTTTTCCTGGGCTCGGTACACACGAACATTCCTCTTAATATTGCAAATTAGAACTTTAGGCTATAATTATCTTCACAGTCATATTTTACTTATCTTCACTGTTATTCATATGAACTTACTATTTTATTGCTTTTCATTCATTAAATACACACACACACCACTATCACATCTATCCCAGTTGATCTATATGGGTTGACATGACTGTTGGATTTTGTGCATTTCCAATGAGAATCCTTCAGATGCAGTTTTACAGCATTTCCTTGTCTTTTCTTTAAAATCCTACCTGACTTGACGGATATTAAAAACTAACACTCAAAATGGATCAGTTTTGTGGTCTGATTTTCTGTAGCCACAGTTGTTAATGCTGCTGAAAACAGAAGCTCGCCCTCGCAGAAAAATCCAGTCGCGTGAGTGTAAAAAGGCCTTATGGGAAAATGCATGTGGCTTCCACTAAAGGGCAACATTTTTCTGTGGTTTACTTCGACTTTGTGCTTCTTGACATGTGAAATTTTGCTGATTGGTTTCCTTTATACAAATAAAATTGGTAAAAATCTTCCCTTGCAATACAATTAGTAAATCATGTAGAGTAAAGCAGGGCTCAGCGAGTCTAAATTACTCATATTTCTTATGTCCAGTACTACATACAGTAGGTGCTCCTAGCAAAGCTACAGGAACTGTCTGTGCGTGAATTATTTTCTGCTGACAGTGCTGAATTGCTGGACCGTAACTAAATGCAGGAAGGAGAATCTGAAAAACTGGTCATACTGACCTAATCAAATGTGTGGCATGTAGAGCCAGCAGTGTCATTATTTCTGCCTAACGGAAACAGATTGTAAAAAGGTAAAGAAGATTAGGGAGGGAGCAGGGGGCTTTCCCTGTGCCAGCTCCATCTCAACAGAAACACAAATAGACTGGAATGGCCAAAGAGTAATCTTACACAACTGCACTTAAATCTCTGCACATGTCTTCCCTCCTTCTTTTCCCTTTATAGAAGGAGACTAATGAAGTACAGCTCATGCAGACCCTGCAGAGCATTTAAAACATACAGGCAGAGTCATTTTTTCTTAAATGTGTTAAGAGGGAACATATCACTTCCTGACACTCATTTGTTAAAGGTCTTTCACAGATCTGTGATGATGTGGCTTGCAGTATCTGTCTAAAGGGCCTGGAGGTCAAGCTGTTTTCAATAACAGACCTATATTAAACATCGGGGGGTTATTCACTAAAGTCCAAATTGTTGCGTATAGGTGCGAATTCGAGAGATAAAGATAGTCAAAATAGGCTGCTACTGTCGCAGTTGCATCTTTATAATGAGAATATTGTCGCAGTTGCGACTTTATAATGGGAAAATTGTCGCAATCTTAACATTTAAAATTTGTTCCAACTTTACAATGGAGAAATTGTAACGGATTTGCTATAGGATTCCGCTGTTTGTGAATTCGACAGTCGAATTCGCACCTTAGCGAATAACCCCTGGGGGTTAATTTTCAAAGTGCAAATTCATCAGGCATTGTGCAATTGCATCGCTATGCAAATTCGCTGCTCTTTCACTAAACAGCAGATTCACTTGTCATAGAAGCAAATAGTCATGAACACTATTCAAGGTGTACTATAGTGAGGCTTAGTCAGATAATCAGTTATTCTCCCAAGTTAGTGAAATGACATCAGTTTCCCATGATTCCTATGGTTTTGTTTAAAAGAGACTATGTCATATACATTTGTAATCAGGATTGATTATAAGACGCACAGTATCACCAGTTTCTTACATTTTGATCACATTACTAGTTACTTACATCCCTTTCTATGTGACACTATTCCTACTTCATGTTGCTACTTGATCACTATATTTTCTTTGTCTTTTAAGTGTAAAGTCATCTCACAGCAAACAGAAACCCTGCCGTATGTTCCCTATATTGCCACTTTCAGCTTATGAAGTTAAACCGGCAATTTGGAGCAGTGCTTCTTGGTGAATTTACCGCTTCAATGCATTCCGACGCTTGGTAAAAAGCTGAATTGAAGGTACATGTGCACCCAAAGTAATGACAAGAGGTGTGCAAGTATGTGACCTTCATAAAGTTTTGCTTTGGTAACAGATTTCACCACATTGCAGAAAGTAACATGTAACCCAAGGGGCCTCAAACTCACGGCCCGCGGGCCATCTGCGGCTCTCAGGATGCTAGTTTGCGGCCCCTGGTCCTGTGCTCCACCAGGCGCTTTTTTCACAGGTGGAGCACTGGATCCAACACAGAGGGAGTCCTGGCTGACTCCCTCTGTGCAAAGAGGAGAGCTCCTGTGATCCGATTGGTCACAGGAGCCAATAGGAGCCTGGGAGTGCATGTGATCATCACTTCCGGGTTCCTTCTCCTCTAATGTGCTGCCGGCAGCGACAGCAACAGCACGCACTGCCAAACTCTGCCGGGGGGGGGGGGGGGGGGGGGGTAAGTAAGAATGATATTTGAAGTTCTTGACATATGGGTAGTGTGTAATACTGCCACTGACCATGGCTTTACTGACACTCCTGAGTTACTGAGTGTCCAACAACAAATGTATATCATTGTATGCATCTGATGTAATTCCGCTACAATTTTCACGCGACTAGCAGGATGGATTCTAAATGAAATAACATCATCCTACCAAGTGCAATAAAATCAGCCAATTCCTTTGAGACTCAATAGAGACGATCACCCTAAAGAATACTACAGATCAATCAAACACCTGCAAATGGATCGCTTATTGTCAATGTTTTATTGCGAGTGTCATAGAGATTAATGTAATGTGTCTGCAGTAAACTGGTATTATGAAAGAGGTCTATATTACAGTTTTTTTTATTTTATTTTACCCTGACGGTATTGCAAGTAGGGGCCCAAGCATGAAATGCTTACATAAAGTTGCTGTTAGTGCTACTGATCAAAGCAGCCCTATACAGCTTTAGAACATACAGTAATAATACCAGTGCACTAATAGTGTATTATTTGCATTCAAATTGTGCTTGCCCTGTCCAGAAGTCCGCACTACAACACTCCCTAGAATGGTCAATGCATACGTATGTTTAAGTCGCATTAAAGGAACTACTTGCAACACATGGCTTTCTAGGGAAAAAATGATATAATTTGGGGGGAAAACATGGAGCATCCTATGAAAATTATATTACATCTTGTGCTTTGCTTTATTAAGAATCCCTGCTGAATACTGTAGCAGTAGCAAATCTTTCTGTTTCCAAATAGTTAATCAGCCAATATTTCTATTGGCATTGGCAGAGTATCATTACAAGTAATAAGCTCTATGGAAATAATAACTGTCAGGATCAGAACAGAAATTCCACTCACCCCCTACCCTCCTCTATAATATGATATAACAAATGACAATTCCCAGAGGCCTCTAGGTGGACATCTGTGCAAATTCCCACACATTTACACAGATATAAACTTAATAAAATGTGTTTTACTTTTTCTCCCATATTTAGATGAATACCTGTAACCCTCAGATGAGCTTTTTGATTACAATCGAAAGAAAACCTTCATTATGTATGAATGTAGCTGCTACAATTACATTCTTAACAAAGCAGCACGATCATACAAACTACAGTAAACGATGCAACAATTTGACAAGAAGGCAGAAAACTGATCAGAGGAGGTGAAATAATTAGAAATCAGTAGGATTCAAGCAGATATGGCAGACAGCCAGAAAGATCTTCTACAAAGATTACGGGGGTTATTCACTAAAGTCCGAATTGGTGCGAATTCGCCAGATAAAGACTGCTACTGTCACAGTCGCGTCTTTTCAATGAGAATATTGTAGCAGTCGCGACTTTATTATGGTTAAATTGTCGCAATCTTGACATT
>WMED01002247.1:0-19555 GCA_019650415.1 Pipa parva
CGCCTCACATCGGAGCTTCATGAATTCCCCCCTAAATATTTGATATTTAACATGCATATATGTTATATTAAAAATAGATATGATATAGAGTAAAGATGATAGCAGAGTAGCAGTGGGATTAGTCAGGAATATTACTAAGATTAAGGGGCTTATTAACCACAGTGAGAATTTGACTGTTGAATTTTCAAGCAGCGGATTCCCATTGCAAACTCACAACCGCGACAATTTCAAAGTCGTGACTGTGACTATACTCCTATAGTGAAATCGCGACTGTAACAATATACTCATAAGGAAGCAGTCTATTGCAACTGTCTTGAGATAGCGATTTCACTCCGTTATGCAACGGTTTGGAATTTAGCCAATAACCCCATAAGTAGGTAAAAGCTCACACAAATAAAGTCTTCACAACTGAAGCAAATGTATTATTGGCTGAGTCATTTAGTTGCTTCCATTCTAGAAAGTAAGAGACCCATATCTGCCAGTGTAGGCATAGGGTTAAATAACTGCAAGGAAATTACTCCACATAAAGGTGACACATTAAAAAGATAGTTGGGGTCATTTAAATAGCTGAGTGCTGGATAGCTCTGAACATGTGCAGTCAATTTCACTCCAACCTTGTCTGCTATGGGAGAATAGGGGAACAGCACGGACATAGAGGGGACGTGGTTATGATCTGTGCAGCAGGGGATGCCACAATCACATTGAAAATACAGGGTAGGAGAAGTTAGATAAAAAAATAACGCCTGCCAACAATGTACAGAGTGAAAACTAAGGGCTAAGTCGCATTTAACCCTGGTTTTGTTACTGCATTTAGCCCTTTACGCACCTTTTAAACATGTGTTTCGTTAAAACATGGTAGGACTGTACAACATATAAACATAAGATCAAATAAACACCAACAGGCTTTTTGTCTGACACTATTTCCATTTACCCTGAAAAGCTAGAGTATAATACTAGAAGCTAAAGATTATGGGGGTTATTCAGGAAGCTCCGAAATGAGGCGCGTAGTGTTCGCCTCACTTCGGAAAAACTGACATGCGCATGCGCATGCTGATGTCCTGCACGCGGACATCAGCACGCGCATTAAAGGGATTCCCCTCCCTGCGAGGAGACTTGAGTGCTCTCGCCGGGAGGGGAATCCCTTTAATGCGCATGCTGATGTCCGCGCGCAGGACATCAGCATGCGCATGTCAGTTTTTCCGAAATGAGGCAAACACTACGCGCCTCACTTCGGAGCTTCCTGAATAACCCCCTATGTACGATACAATGGCACCAGCAAGGGGGTGAAGCTAGCAAAGTCTTATTTCAACAATCATTGCCTGAGGGTTCCAAGTAATTTGTGCATATAAACAGTAGCAGCCCTATTGGCGCCCTAGGCCTGCCCCTACCCGGCGCCACCTCTGCCCCGCGCCACCCTCCCCTGCCCTGTGCGGCCCCCCTGCCCTGCGCCTGTTAAGATTGCGACAATTTTCCCATGATAAAGTCGCGACTGCAACAGTAGCAGCCTATTGCGACTGTCTTTATCTGGCAAATTCACACCTATACGCAACAGTTTGGATTTTAGTGAATAACACCTTGTATGTTCTCTCCACACCTGCGTGGGTTTCCTCTGGGCACTCTGGTTTCCTCCCACAATCCAAAAACATACATCTGTGTCTGTCTATGTGTGTGACTGAATAGGGAAACTAGGTTTTAAGCTCCACGGGACAGGGACTGAAGTGAATGGTGAATCTCTGTAAAGTGCTGCATAATATAGCATCGCTATATATGAATAAATACAATACAAATACAGAAAAGAATTGTCAACAAATCCATTATGGCTAAAACTCTGTGATATTGAAAATTTGTGTGAAAAACAGATAAATTTCAAAAATACTTTAACAACTTACATGAAAGATAAGAATACAAAACAAGTGCAAGGAAAGTGTTTGCCCTTCGATAAACATAGCCCTTTGTTTCACTAGTCTCTGTTTGCTAAGAGATAATAATCTGGTATCTCATGTGAACACAAATTGCTGCCAATATTTCTAATGCTATGAAGATTTCTCAATATCGTCTATTCCACATAAACCACAATGACCTCCTGCATCTTAGTTTTGTGCATTACTTCACCCTGTCTTACACATATCAAAGACATCACCATATGAAAATGTATAATGTAGAAGTATATCCATATTAATATCATTAGGTAGTACAATGTTAGCCAACTTCCTGAGTGTACCAAAGCAAGAGCAGTTGGTGACAGCTGTTCAGGTAATATATTTTGGTATTTGTTTGAATCCATCTATTAGCATAATGCTGGTTAGTAGAATGTTATTTCTGCAGCTTAAAAGGCTTTTAATGTTTGGGCTGTGATCCTTTTTGGATGAAATCCGCCAGTGTTTACTTTGGATCAAACTAAGGTTTTGCTATGCAATATGAACAGACGGATTGGCTTTCACTGTTGTGTCATTGAAGCTTTTCTTGGTGGAATTGTTTTTCTCCAAACAGATCAATCTGTAATATTAGTGTAGCAATAGTCTTTTTTAAATTAATATTAGGCTTGTTTCACTTTGTTATTTTTTTACTCACAATTCATAAAAAAATATTATACATTATTATTAAAAAATAAAATACATTATTGTTAGTAGTACAAGATTTTGAAGTTTAGGAAAATAAAATGCAGAGTGTGATTTGCAAAAATACAGTCTACTGTCTTATGTTGTGTAGGATTTAAAGTGTACCTCGCACCTGAAAACTCGAATACTAAATCAGGTTCTACTAATGAAATAAACATTTTTGTAAATATATATGCAGGGCTGGTTTTACCGATGGGCGATGTGGGAGACTGCGATGTGGGAGATGCAGGGCACAATCTATTTGAGGGGTGCTGCACCCATATCGCCCATAGCTAAATTCACCTCCTCAGGCATTCCAATGATGCACCTCCTCTAAGAGCTTCTCCACAATGAGGTAAGTTGAATGCTATAGCGCTCCTTGGCTGCTTCGGGTCTTCTCGCCTGTATTCGGCAGCTGCCGGCAAGACCCGAAGCATCTAAGGAGCGCCGTCACATTCACCTTACCTCATTGTGGAGAAGCGCTTAGAGGAGGTGCAACACTGGATTAGGTGAGTGGGGGTCGCGGGGGGGAGGTCAAGGGGTGGTTTGCCCAGGGAGTCAATAGGTCCAGAACCGCCCCTGTATATATGTATTTTTAAAAATGAACCTTTATACAGTGTTTCTCTCTGTCATTTTCCCTGTCAGCCTGGGCGGAGCTAAATGATGACTGACATTATAGCTCCTCCAATCAAATCCCTCCTAGATCATGATTGCACTAGGGGAGCATCCTTTATTATTTTTCCCCTTTTGCATTTTTTTCTATTATCCAGCACTGCCATCTGATTCTGAATTTTCAGAACCAATTGAACCAACTGTAAATTATGTGAATTTGAGACCCCTGGGTTAGAAGTACTCCCATTATTATTTATGTAGGTTTAGGTGCACTACCTCTCTGTATTACTATAACTGTAAATGATGTGAATTTGAGACCCCTGGGTTAGAAGTACTCCCATTATTATTTATGTAGATTAAGGCGCATTACTCTCTGTAGTACTATAACTGTAAATGATGTAAATTTGAGACCCCTGGGAAAGAAGTACTCCCGTTATTATTTACATAGATTAAGGTGCACTCTCTGTAGTACTATAACTGTAAATGATGTGAATTTGAGACCTCTGGGTTAGAAGTACTCCCGTTATTATTTATGTAGATTAAGGTGCACTCCCTCTCTGTATTACTATAACTGTAAAAGATGTAAATTTGAGACCCCTGGGAAAGAAGTACTCCCGTTATTATTTACATAGATTAAGGTGCACTACTCTCTGTATTAAGTGGAAATCATGTGACATTCTCTGCATCATGGTCTCATGCAGAGTTACAGTACCTACTAATTTGGTTTTTGGTGTCATTGCCAAAGTGAAAGCTTCCTATTAAGTTCCTGCTTACATGATTTCCAAAATAGATTGTTTTTCTTTTATGGTGTGTGTCTGTAACAGCAAAGGGGGGAAAAAATGTAAGTAGATAGCTTCTTTCCGGTTCTACTGTAAGAAACCTGTGTCTAGAATGCATTTCTATATTCAGAACAAATGCTTCCCTATGGGCTATATCAGGCAAATGAACATTCCAAAGCAAAACGGAAGCTGGTGTCATTCCAGGGCAGAGTTACATCTTCTGCTTGTTCCGCTGGACATCACAGCAAAGATTATTTTCTTTTTGAAATGTCAGGAAACTGCTGTGCATCGTCTGGCTACAGAAGTCTGCACTGAATCCATTTGCTTATGTGATTAGAATGTTTCTTACGGATGCAATGATGCTGGGTGCACACATTTAACAATCACACGCATCATTCTAGGTCTACAACTCTGTGAATTCTTGTTACTCTACCTTATGTCTATAGAGGTCATTGAGCAGCCCTGCTTTTTACCTTCTCCAACAAGTTCAGTTATTACCATAAGAAAAGGGAAGTTTATTTCACCTTCAATATTATCTCCAATTTTCAGTAGAATGAATGGTAATAACTTAACAATTTTGCATTGACCTGGGTTCATATCTCTAGAAGAGATGCGACTCATAGTAATAGATAACATTTTCAAATTCATAGCCTGATCTGCAATGAACATTGTACAAAGTCCAAAAGGATCATTCATTAAAGGAGAACTAAAGCTAAAAAAAAGGTATATTAAAAACTTATATTAAGTTGAACCATTGCAGTCACAGCTTCAACTATACTGTAATTTGTCTTCACAGAGGCAGACTTTACAGTGCTTCGGATGACACAGGAGTCAGCACAAAGCTCCGCCTACTTATCAAATCAGCGGTGCAAAGTGTTTCAACATCATCACGTTCATTACGGGGCCAATGAGAACTCTCCCTGCAATGAGTGTGATTATGTGTGTGTCCTTTTCTATAATTCAGCAGAGGTTCGCACTGACTCCTGTATCAGCTGAAGCATTATGAAGAGAAATTACAGTATAGATGAAGCTGTCACTGCAGCGGTTCAACTTATTATAAGGTAAGTTTTTAATATGTCTTTTTTTTTTTGCTTTAGTTCTTCTTTAAATTGTGAATTGTCAAATAGATGAGGGAATTTGAGACAATTTGCCTCTTCACCAACTTTTTCATCTTCTAAAGGGATTGGTATTTTCTGTGATGAGTTCATGCTTCATTCAGCAGCTTATTCTGACCTTGTATTTAAAGGAGACCTAAAATAAAAAAATAAAACAGGACAGTTAAAATACTTACCTTATACAGAGCCAACTGATTACAGTCTCAGCATGAGCTGTGCTGTAATTAGCCGACTCCTGATGCTTCCCCCGATGCCTCCTGCACAGCACTGGCTGACTGACAGCCATGACAGCATGTCCTCCCACCTTGTTTCACCCCGGGTGTTTTAGGGCTTAAACACCAATGAAAACACTCCCTGCAATGGGCATGATGATGTATAAGTCAGTGAACCAGGAAGAAGGAACTGCATGCTGGCTTGTCAATCAGCCAGCTCACTGTGAGGGAAGCAACAGGTGTGGGGTAATTACAGCACAGCTGTGACTGTCATCAATCGGCTCTGTATAAGGTAAGTATTTTAACAGTCCTGTTTTATTTTTTTACTTTAGTTCTCATTTAAACAACAATTCACACATATATTTGCTTAAAAAAAAAAATCATTTGGGTATCTGTTATGTGTCAAAGGCCAAAGGCATAATGGTGGGAATATGCAGATTTCCCTTCGTCAAATGAAAGTTGTGAACTGCGTTCCTTTTAATATTCTCCAGACATTTCAAATTAATTTTAAAATTAAATCAACAATATGCAGCAACAATAATCAGTTAAGTGAATTTCCACAATTGATCTTGCCAACTGCAGGTGAACTGTTGTGTAGCTTAGAAAATTCCCTTCCTGAGGTTAACCTTTCCTCTGTTTATTTATCTGTCTGTAATAGTCCACCAGGGTCACACTGGTGTATAGGCACATGTCATTTTTTTAAAGAAATGTGGAGAAAAAACTCCACCACGAAAAACCATTGAGAATAATGTTACAAAAATATGTCAGGGAAATGCCACAATGTGACGCACTTTTTTTTTTTTTTAAATGAGGCACTCTATACACCAGTGTGAACCTGGCCTTAACTAAACAAAATAATCTGGTTTAAGACAAAAAAGCTAATTAGAAAAATGAGCACAGTATTATTATATGTTACTTTATCTGGACTCACAGTACATTGTTTAAGACAAGCTTATGAGAGATATTCTCTCTTCAAGACACAGCAGTATTACTACAGTTTTCCTAGGGTTTTTTTTTTTTTTTTAAACAATGGTTTTCCTTTAAATGAGACTTAACCCAGTGCAAAGCTAGAAAGGTATGTGTTCTGCTGTGCAATTTCTGGGGAGACTGAAGCTTTCATACTTCAGTTAGTTTTTGTTTTGTTTTTGTTTTTTTTTATGGTGAAAGAGAATTAGTTCCCTCAAAATTGAAAGAAAGATAATCATCACTCTTAAATCAAAGACTGTGAAAAACAGTTCTCTTAAAGCCCAGTTACCAGAGGTCCATTAATAAAAATGTTTTCTTCCTGTCGCTTCACAACTCATAGGTTCCTGTAGTTTTCTTGTATCCTACCTCTTTATATTCTCCAGATCCCTACCTGTATTACATTACCCTCAGGAACATGGTACATTAGTGCAGTCTGAAAATCCAGGAGGGCCCACTGCACTGCCTGAGCTCACCAGTAGATTCCATTATGTCTAGGTGGGCCAATCGAACACTGCTGGGATCTGATTCTTGGCAGACACGCCTCAGTCCATCATTGGTCCTTGCAATGGAAAACTAATCTTAGTTAACTTACTGATATGCATAAAACAAAATATGATCATTTATATTATGTAATCTAGATCAGAGGTTGGCAAAGTGCAGCTCACGAGCCACATGTGGCTCTTTAGCCACCTTGTTGTGGCTCGCAGCGCATCTCCAAGCCCCACCCATGACCTCCGACACCTCTTCTGATTGGCTGTCAGCAGGTCATGTGATCAGGTCAGTGTGCTCCTCCCCCTTTGTGGCTCGAAAAGGAATTTGATGCTTCTGGGGGAGGGAAAAAAATGGCTCCCTCCTCATCTATGTTTGCTTATCTCTGATCTAGATGATATGTCTATTATAAATCAATTCTAGGACATTTTTGTCCTTAATCCAGCTCTGGTTACATCCCCTGACTTACTATACTATAAATAAATGTTTGTGGTGGGTTACTGCAGTGGTGCGCATTTTAACCTATAGTAAAGTTCCGTCTTTTTTATTTCTCTAAAAAATCTGAGCTTGTTTTAAAACTTTATGAACTAGAGTAAACAACTAGATATTACTCTGCTTTCCAAAACGCCTGCCATTCATTTTCCCACTAGATGATTCTTTCTGTCTTTCTACTAAACAATATTTTCCATCCATAATTACAATAAGATGAATATGTCATGCAATTGGTACCACTAAATAAAAGAGAGATCTGTGTGATTTTTGCCTGACATAAAATGGTTGTTATACATGGATAAAAGGAAAACAGGGAAATATTGCCAAGAAATCTGGCAACTGGAGCCAGACATTTTATATGTCAAATGCATTTTCAGAACAGTTTTGAAGAAAACAAAAATCAGTAGAAGGATCTTATTCAGCCATCGTGCACACTACTTTTATTAGCCTTGGCAAACAGATGGAAATATAAACAAATCACCGCCATCCAGATTTCTCCAATCTTTCTTACAATTTACAGAACTCTTTAAACAAATGCCTTTTATTCTCAAATCAACCCCAAACTTGCTTTGGATAGCTGCTTATCTGCAAAGTTCCTATTTTTGATAGACAGGAATCCTGTTAAAGACTTTTATTGCCAGGTAAACATGTCATTTTCAAAAACCAAATTCAGGACATGTGAACTGGAATCAATATGAGTCGTGTTTTTTACGAGCTGTGTTTCCCTTAATTGTAAGAGATCTTAGAAATAAAAGGACTAGATTATTATCTGTGTTCAGCTAGGCCAGGAGTCAGCAAAGTGTGGCTTGAGAGCCAAATGTGGCTCTTTAGCTGCCTTGTTGTGGCGCGGAGCGCTTCTCCAAAACCCCGCCCATAACCTCTGATGCCTCTTCTGATTGGCTGTCAGCAGGTCATGTGATCAGGAGAGTGCACCCTTCCCCCTTTGTGGCTCAAAAAAAAAATTGTCGCTGCTGGAGGAGGGAGCGAAATGGCTCCCTCTATTAAATTTGCCGACCCCTGAGCTAGACAGTCACATGCTTGGACCTGGAAGCACTGTACTACGTGCCACAAAAGTGAATAAACTAGCTTGGGTAGTATATACTCATTAGATGAGAGCCATCCTTACAACATAAGGGGCCATAAAGGCATGGTTTCCTTGTGGTACATTATGCAGGACTATAAACTGCACCCTGGAAGGGAGAGCAAAATGCATCAATTTATAAGGAACTGAGGCATTACATAGCGACATATTTAATGAGCCATTCTAAAGATATTAACATATTTAATTAACCATTCTAGCGCTGAGTCACAAGAACAAGAGATCACAACCTTCAATTTTCAAGAATTTAATCTTGAGCTAGATTTCTAATTCGAATAGAAATATAAAATAGATACTATCATATTCATTCAAGTCCTCATGTCAAATAATTATTTGGTTATACAACAATATACAGCACTGTGCTAGTCTCAGCAAATATATTGCATTTTTATAAGTATAACAGATATAGCTTAATAAGCAGAATTAAATATAATTTCTGACTTCACTGCATATTGCTAGAATAAGTTAGCTTTCTAATGATTTTACACTAGTCACAGATTAGCAAGTAATAGCAAAAAGTTAATCCCCAACTGGAAGTCTGCAGAATTTTTTTCTCCTCCTGATGAAGCCAATATATGGTGAAATGCGGAGAGGAAAGGACTTTTAACTACTTTTAACTACTTTACACGTTTATGGATCAGCATCTACGTCTATGTGAGTAGATCTTTCATTTGTTATACAATAAATTGGATTTTTTGGAATCCTTGGTCTGCGTCTAATTGGATGTATAGCTGTCTGGACCGAACATACCGCATGGGTGGCTAGCCCTTTTTGGAAGGGAATCTGCAGATTTGCATTTTGCATTGATTTCAAGGTGCATTTGTATTGTTCGTCTGCTGAGCATATATACACACTTATTTACTATCTCAACATGAAGAGGTGTGGTATTAAATCCTTTTTCCTGACACTTGGAGATTTGGTGCTAAAATGCACATTTGGGCTATATCTTTCTGAATAAATCACCTTATGATTCGGCACTATTAGTGTCCATTTGTGTTGTGCTTTTTTTCAGTATTCTGGGAGTTTGAAGATTTGAAGAAAGGTGTTTTGGACTTTCTTATAAAAGGCTGCAACAACATATATGATTTGACACAGAGTTATTTGGACTTTTTTCATTTATTATTTATTTTTTATTTTTATTTAGTAGCGCTGCTTTAATTTTAATTTATTCACAGTTGTTTGATACTTATTGAAATCCTGGCATTTTGCATACCTGCACAACTTCAATTTTCCAAGTAGAAAGGTAGGTGCCCATTATAGACAGGAAGAGCTAGCTTTGTACTCGTTGAACAGATTATTCATTTAGTGTACACTAGTGTTGTATTAATTAGAAATCAGAAAACACTAATGACTTTCTAAAATGCTATTGGACTGCTAGTTTCCCACTGATATCTTTGGGAAGGACAAGCTTGCTGGCTTCCTGCATATACTTAGCAAGGTTGACACAGAGATGTGAAAAAAAGACATGACTGCAGTCACATACTGTCAAACTGGGAGGAGAGCCTGGAGGCAGGAAACCAAACATTTTAACAAAACATTACAAGTGGATCTGAAGCGTAAAACAAACATTTTAGTGTCAACTTATTTGAATGTTCTGTCCCAGTATGCACCTGAAATTTAAAATGTGAATTATACCTGGAATATTCTGTGGTCTCAATGGCCATGATATTTTTTGGGGTGGGGGGGCATTGGACATATCAGGGGGCCCAAGTGTAGTCTTTACAATGGGGACGGTAAAGTGCAAGTTGTACCAATAATTTACTCAGATGCGCTAAATGTCAACGAAATGACCCAAGTGGCTGATTTGTGGTTCCATCAGACATATTGTTAGACTATATTCACTACTGGTGCAGAGTTTGCAAAATATTGGTATATTGAGGTGGTGGGATTAAGAAAAGGAATTTGATGGAGATCATTCGACAACAAGCAGAGGACCAGGACTAACCTTTTCTTTTCTATTCAGGCCAATAACTTCTCCAAAGTAAAACAAATTAACATTTATCTGGTGAGCTATGCGCGACATAATGAAATGGTGTTAGTAATTGTAAAGAGGGCAATGAAAATACAACACACAAACTGCAAGTTTTCCAGAAGAGTGGATAAAATAATGGAATCCTACCTTCCACTTCTAGCAATACTGGTTTTGAATATGCAGTTCCCAGACTGTTTTTTGCTACACATCGATAGTGCCCAACATCTTCTCTTTGCACTTTCTGAATCCTTAGACTTCCAGATTCTAGAATAGCAATGCGTGCATTTTCCTAAAAATATGAAACATGAGCCATAGTATCTACAATATCTGCAGAATCTTTATGCGCAATATGTATATGTACACCCTACTCCACCCCAATGATAAAATAAGGAAAGGTATTAGCAATCCGCTACTTGCAGTGGTGAATGTGTGTGTGTGTGTGAGTGCTTAAGCTGATTGTGCAAAGCATGGCACATCATCCAAACTGATATTTCTTATACCTGGGTGCATATAGAAAAAAAATTATATAAAAAAGATGCTATTGCACACAAGTATTTAAAAAATAATAAATAACGTTTTTATTGTTACATTACCATCAACATTTCTTGTGGGACCTTTATCAAGACACTATGGGGGTTAGTGACTAAAGTGAGAATTAGACTGTTGAAGTGAATTCTCAGCATTTCGGGTGGCTACGCCCTGATACTCCTTATTCACTAAGCAGAAGATTCCTATAATAAAGTCGCCACCGCGACAATATACAAAAAGATGACAGTAGCCATCTATTTGGTAGCAAGTGACTGTCGTTAGCTGGCGAATCACATCTTTACGGAACAATTCAGACTTTAGTCAATAACCCCCCATATACTGTATATACATATAAAATGTAAAAAAATGACCATATCCAACACTACATACAGTAAATTGCAACACATTTTAAACTGACCCCTTTCAGGTTCAAAGTCGAACTGTTTTTAAATTCTTGGTATTTACATTGTGGATGAGTGAATAATTTAATGCTGTGTTAATGCTAGAATAAACGTTCGATTCTGTTTACCTTTACAGTGTTTTCTCCTTTAAGCCATGAAACAAAGGGTTTTGGATTCCCCAGTGTATTACATGGTAGAACAGCTTTCACACCTTCAATAAGTTTCACATCAGTTGGTGGCCGGGTAATTTTTGGTTCTAAAAGCAGAAAAGTGTACAGAATAAATGATCAGTAATATTAACATAGAGATATGTTATATTTCCATTGTGTATAATATTCTGGCCACCACTGTCAAACAAATAAATACTCTTAAGCAACAATCCTCGACAGTATTTTATACTAACCTTTACTTTAATATTTTCTGCGTGTAGAAAAAGGGTCGATCAGTTTAAATAGCAGTTTCTTTTCCAAATGTTATTCATTTTTATCATACACTAAGCTTATCGGAACCCAGGATAAGAAACATTTAAATAACAAATAGTGAAACTGTGAAAACACAGTATTTAAATCCCTGACTGAACCGGTGTGTCATTTCCTTGTTGTACATATATAAAAGGTTCCAGGTATTTAAAAGCATTACTTTTTGTTGTTTTAAGTTGTTTGAATGACTTCCTAGAAAGTCTGACATTTGTAACAACTGCATTTTCACCAGGAAAGAACTATTGAAATGAATTTTTCTCCCTTGTTATTATAATCACTTACGCATTTTCACTTGTAAAGCTCCACAGCTTTCCGCTTGGTCTCCCACCCCATTTTTAGCCAAGCAACAGTAGATACCATCATCACTTTCTTCCACACTGAGAATAGTCAGGAGTTGGCCATTTTCTCGAATGCTGTAACGTGTATCAAACAACCTGGGGGTTTGTAACAGTTTTCATTACATTCTTTTACAGAACAGAATTAACAATATTTTGTATTACTGATATCATTAGAAAGACGTGTATAATTGGAAACAGAGTTTTCTACAAACTTCATATTAAGGGGCAGCAATCAGAATACTTTTGGCTTCTCACCCTCTAGAGCAGGGATGGCAAACCTATGGCACACGTATCCTTCTCTGTGGGCACACACACCGTCGCCACCACTGCCTTCAGTGCAGGTCATGGACCTGACCTGAAAGTTTTCAAAGTGGATCTTTGGCCAACACTGAAGGAGTGCTCCTCACTCGATGCAGGTGCAATGATGTCGCTCATCAGTGCCAGCACTTCGGGGGACGGCGCTGGTGAGTGCTAAAAGTTTTGCCACCACTGCTCTAGGACATGAATGTTTCTGATGAATCCCCCATCTCAGTGGTCACATGGCACATAGTGGTCTTTGTTTGCACAAAACCTGGGCGTAAATAAGGTGGGGATTGGAGTGCCCGGAAGCATGTAACTCAGTTGTAAGTTATAGTGCCTCCCCTAGCACTGCTGTTTACTGTTATACATAATACTCTTTTCCTGGAGAGAAACATTGAGGGGGCTTATTCATTAAAGTGCAAACAGTAGCATAAAGGTCAAAATTTTCATTCACTGTCTTTGTATATTCAGCAACCTCTGCGTTGTGGCAGACTTGTATCCAAATTGTATACTAACAGCAGTCACAGACTTGCTGAGTTCCTCGCAGTATTTTGTGTGTGTTCATGCATGTGCACATGTAATTTGGCTATTCATCAAGTCTAAGGAAATTATCTGTTTTTGCATAACTAATGCAATTTTAAGAATTTTGAAAAAAATCTTTGCATCTCTTTAAATGTTACCTAAATACATAAACTTCAACATGTACAGTTAAAATTATATTTCTAATCCAACATGCAACATTCTCTAAAAACTGCAACAAAATACAATCTGTGAAATGCATTTGACCCCAGTATTATACTGCTTGTCACTGGCTGTTCAGATCATTCCTTTTACCAGAATCACAGCTTGATCAGGCCCCAAAATTTCAAAATGATCCATGGAAAAACTTTAGGAAAACAATGAGCAATTCCTCAGCACCCAAAGCACCTACCTTGCTCTTAAATATATAGCTGTTGGTATAGATGGTCCATTTAACACTTTCCACAAATTCAAAAGTGCTGACATCATTGGTTTCAGGTCAGTGCCATCTCTGACTCATGACATCATCAGCAAACCTACAGCTCTTATTATCTTCTAAAACAGTGGTTCTTAACCTTGTTTGAGGTACCGAACCCACCAGTTTCATATGCACATTCACCGAACCTTTCTTTAGTGATAAATCACTTGACTTCCGTGGCAGAGGCTTCACCGAACCCCTGAGACAGACTCACCGAACCCCTAGGGTTTGATAGAAACCCAATTAAGAACCACTGCTCTAAAAATATAAAAATCTCCAACCATGTATAATAGTGTAGATATCAACTCCACATATGTCCCTGCACTGATGGAACACTGAACAAACTACCAAAACAAGTTAATCATATACCTTACACATTCTTGGGAGCTACACTCACCACTATCAAGCTATCCATTATCAAATTTCAACACAACAGAAAATAGACTGTGTGCATGTCAACAACACCACAAAAAAAAAAAAAAAAAATTTCCATTTGGATTGACAGATATTCAAATACAGCACTTGGAAACACGTTATCTTTTAAATTGAATTCATGAATTTTATTGCTTTCTGCTTTTATTTTTACTGATAGCAGCCATGTTGTTAAACAAACCATAGTACCCTAAAGATTGATTTTTAAGGCTAAATATCTATATTTCTTACTTTCTAGACACAGTTTAGAATTTTTGGAAGGGTAGATTGTTACAAGGGCACCCCTGACCCCTATTTTGCATTATATTTTGCTTTTTTGCTATGCTGCCTAATTTAATGCAAATTTGCCTCATTTTAGTTAACAATGTTATTTTGTGTAACACTTTATACCAGTGTTTCCCAAGTGCCGGGTCGCGACCCGGTACTGGGCCATGAAAATAAAATGCCGGGTCACGAATATTCATGAGTGGTGCCGTGCGCGAAGTCCCTTACCTTCATGAGCAGCGCTCTCGTGACCTGGTTATTTTTGTGCTTATCCTTCATGACCCACTAAAATTAAATGCTGGGTCACGAAGGATAAGCACAAAAATAACCGGGCCACGGGAAAAAAAGTTTGGGAAACACTGCTTTATACCATTTCAGCAATACCCACTTTTTTATTTTAAAAACTGGGGCTGTGCTGAGAAAATGGGGACAGCTGGAATGTGTTACAACAAGCACTGCAGCATTCAGTGAACCATTTAGGAGGTTATTCTCTAAAGTCCGAATTGTTGCGTAAAGGTGTGAATTCGCCAGCTAAAGACAGTCGCAATAGTCTGCTACTGTTATGTCTTTATAATGAGAATATTGTTGTAGTTGCGACTTTACTATGGAAATATTGTCACAGCTGTAACTTTAAAAATCGTCGCATTCGCGACTTTAAAATGGGAGAATTGTCGCAGTCGTGGATTTGCTATGGGAATTCAATGTTTGAGAATTTGACAGTCGAATTGAAACTTTGGAGAATAACGCCCTTAGTATTTGTAATTTGTATTCCTCTCTTAACACAGAACACTGTTGTATGCTAAATAAAGATGGTACTAAAAAAAAAACATGTAGCATTTGTGCTGAGACTATTTGTTTTCGTGCCCTTTACATTTGTTCTACAGCCTAACAACTGTAGGAGATAAGTGATTTATTCCATTGCTAACATTAATGATGACATATAGATTGGCCCAGCTGTTAGGTCACTAAAGAATATGCTCATCAGTTAATTAATGCAGCTAGTGCTCCTCCCTTTCTCCTTGAGGACAGGGTGGGATGAAGTCAATGTGAGTAGTTTATGTAATAGAAATAACAGAGATGATGACCACAGTTGACAATTGCCAGGAGTTAAGGAACTTATTACATTTTTAATGATCTCTATGGACATACTGTAGTCTTTATTTGTACAGGGATTTCTTTAACTAAAGTTTAATAGGGTGCGTCTTCATTGTTTGGAGCTCTGCAACAGGGAAATATAACTCTGGCTTATATCACATACTTACAAAGAAGGATTTTTTTTTTCCACAGTCCATGATAATTAATGCTAGAAATCCATTCATTATAGAAGTAAAAATGGGAGAATATATCAATATAGTTAAATGAAACCTCACTGGATCTGGTGCACAGCCGTGAGACATACACCTAGTACCAGTTTCTATCCATCAGTGAAGCCTGGAGGAAATTATATTAAGTGTAATTGCAGTGCTTTCCAGGGACACCAATGGAAATTTTGCCTCCCTCACACACCATGAAAAAGGGCCCTCCCATTTAACAACACTCTATGCCAGTACCAGGATAAAGTTAAAAGGTGTCCAGGGCAAAGGTAACCCTGCCAAGTGTTGTAGTAACCCCATAAAATAAATCCCCCATACCAGTGATGATTTTATAACCCCACCCCCACCCCCAGAGAAGGCTCTCCCCGTCTTTACTCTTGCGGAAAAATTTATTAAAGTTGGAAAGATCGCTCTCTGTCTTTCCCAGTTTATCAAGCGAGATCTTGCATTGTTCTCATGATATTTTTCAGTCTCAATTTTTCAAATTTTTTGATGGAAAGCTAGCCATAGTTTCATTAGTAGCATGGCTACTGTGAGGGTGTTGTATTTGAGGCAGAGCTGGCTTTGGCCCTATAGGTGTCCTAGGCGCCTCCCCCCCATCCCGCGCCGCCCCTCTCCCCCAGCGCCCTCCCCTTCCGTGCCACCCCCCCCGCAACACAAACCTCCCAGCCGGCTGGCACAAATGTAAATAAAAAATAAAAATGCTAGGGGCGCCCCCTTGGGCAGGCGGTGCCCCTAGCATTTGCCTACTCAGAGCCGGCACTGATTTGAGGGGAAGTATTTTGCCCCAATTATGCAGACATACTGCTGGAGTTCAGTCCAGAGTTTGTAAATAACCCCAGCAGCAGGCTACAGACTGATTAAAAGGCAGTTGGGAGAACAAGTTGGGGGTGGAGTTGGAAGTCAGGAAGTGATTTCTGTGGCTGTAGATCCTTGCGAAAGAAACAGCGACTAATGGTGAAAGACTCTGCTAAACAACTTGGCTTTGCAGCACTGTGAAACCCCAAGGAGACAATTCAGGAGAAGGGAAAGTACTCTCTATTTGATAAATAAAACTATATGGGGTACAGTCAGGGGCGGTTTTGGCCCTATGGGCGCCCTGGCCGAATTGCCCTTCAGCGCTCCCCCCCGCGCTCCCCCGGCGTGCACCTCCCCTCGGCGTGCACCCCCAGCTCCCCCGGTGCACACCCCCCGGGGAGCGCACACCTGCCTGGCATTCCCAACTCACCTCCTCCAGCGTTCCAGCGACACTGAAGCTCTGCCATCAAACCTCTCAATTCGCCACTCTGATCTGGTGAAGGCAAACTGGTGAATTCGGAGCAGAAAGCACTGCAGAATCCGCTCCTTCGACAAACTCTGTCGCATGCTGAATAGCCGAATTACCTGCGCAAATTGATGCGAAGGGTTCCGTAAGTCTGCGACTGAAATAAGCGGCAGAATTGGTTGCAAATTCGTCACATCGCAGAGATTGTTGAATAAGTGGAGTTGGAGAAGTTGTGAATAGATGTGATTACAGGTACTGTATTTTCTGGTGTATAAGACTACTTTTTAACCCCTAAAAATCATCTGAAAAGTTGGGGGTCATCTTATACACCGGGTATAACTTTTTTCTCTCCTTACCTAGCTCCTCCGTTGCCCGGCTGTCTGTGCTGAGCGCTACAGCATTCCTTCCCCAGCATTGATGTAACTTCCTGTGAGCGACAGGAAGTTTAATCATTGCTGGGGAGAGGAAGCGCTATAGCTCTCAGCACAGACAGCTGGGCAGCAGAGGAGCTAGGTAAGGAGAGAAAAGGAGGGGGGCGAGCACTAAGATAGCGCCCCCCTCCTTCAGAGGGTAGGGCTTGTAGGGGCAGCACAGTGTGATGGTGCTCTGATAATCTTGGAGACAGGGAGGGCTGGGCAGGCAGGGAGAGCTGACCAATCCAAGCAGGGTTTGCCTTGGAATTGAGGTAGTCTTATACGGCGAGTATATCCCAAACTCTATATTTTAACTGGAAAAGTTATTGGTCGTCTTATACGCCCAGTCGTCTTATACGCAGATACGGTATATACGCGACTGTTCGGTCTTTGATGAATAACCCCCTGAGAGCGGTCTTTCCAAGTTGAATACATTTTGCCACTAGTGTCACTATTTTCCAGGCAATAGTATCTCAGCCTTTACATTACAGACCTTGCAAAATAAAAAAAAAATGCATATGGCCACATACATAGAATGGATACACAAACAGTACACGTACTGTCCAGTACATATCAGCACTCTTACAGTGTATGTTATGATCTGTCTCCTATATATATTTATACATGCCATTTACAGAGCTTTCTATTAGAGAAAATATAAAACATAAACAGAAATGTACATTATAGATACAGGACGGTACAGGGCATAAATAGTTAGTGCACCCAAAAATAATGTTGTAATACAAAATGTTATTTTGTACATACATAATTGTGTTTTGTTTGTACAAAATGGCATTTGTGTGAACAGAAAAAAAAATTACATTTTATTATGCAAAAAAAAAATTTGTAATGTTGTGCACAAAATAGCATTTAAATGTATTTATCTGAATTTTAGTGTGCACACAAAATATTATTGTGTTTTCAAATACATGGGGGTAATTCATAAAGCAGCGAAGTGAGCTACGATGTATGCGCATGCTGATGTCCTGTACGCGGACATCAGCATGCGCATTAAAGGGATTCCCGTCTCGGCGAGAACAAAAGAGTTTCCTCGCCGAGACGGGAATACCTTTAATGCAATATGATTTCATTAAAGATTAGTTTGCACAATAGGTTCATTTTGTGGCATATGCAATTTTGTGACAAAATAGATTTTTGTCTGATTCATTAATATTCTGTGAAAATTATATTTCATGACATAAAAGAAGCAATTTTTTACTTCAAAATAATTTTTTTAAAGATCCAGCCATGATTTTGTAGCCATGAAATACATTTCCGCTACAAAAAGAATATTTTGTGACCACAAAACATGATGAATTTTAAAATTATAATAAGATTTTACATGTAGTGACAATATTATTTTTGTTCGCAAGATTAATTTTTATGTAGAACACAATCAAAATTTGGTTCACAAAATGACCAGTGAGCAAACCACACCCCATAATCTCCTACATGTGGAATGCAAAGGAGTCAGTGTAATAGGAGCAGCAGCTGCTGTATCTATCCTAATCCAAGAGCAGCAACCATTTTACTTAGAAGTCTATATAGAAATAAGGCTTACACATTCCCAACATCCACTGCCACATAGATAGGGGAAGTATCCAATAGGATTGCTGTCTGAACAGAGGTGAAGTGATGGAGCTACATACTGTAGAGCTAATAGCCGAAGAGGACAGTCACCACAGCACAGAGCATTAGAGAAGTGGACTTCTTGTGCATAGATCAGGAACTTATTTTCATTTCCATTATTGATAAATATTGAACAGTTGACAGGGGCATATTTTGCAGTGTTTTTATATTAGGGTTACTTTCTATTTCAGATCGATATAGATTATCCTTTTTTCAATGGGAAATCTTTTTGAATTGTGAGTAAGTGACAGAACCAACTCTATAGGAAATAATGAGTTCTTGCCAGCCTTAGGCAGAAAAACATTTTTGGATGATAAAATTTGCTTTGTAAAATATGCAAAAAACAACAACATCCTAACGAAAATAGGTGGTTTCTCCAGCCTGAACTAGTCAAAAACTTTTCGACTTTTATAATTATCCCCCATGATGTAATTCCACAATGACTAGAAATACAATCTCAGTCCAGTGAAACAAGTTGATATGAACTGCAGAATTACCCAAGATTAGACATTTGAAACAAATAATCTAAACTAAAATATCTGAAACAAAAAAATAAAAAAGGGCATGTTTATCATGGGGAGCCATTTAAAACATAGACATCATATGTGTGTAGGTGAGACTTTACTACAGACTGTGTAGATAGAAACATATTCTCATCGGATGGGCCGTTGCGCTTCGCACACTCCAGAGCCTTTAGCCCAATTCCTTTTTAGATTACCTGGGCTACAGTCAGTGGCTCAAGTAATGAATCCACAAGTCATTTTAGCGTCCCACCCCCTAGAACTAGGGTTGTGCTGTGGGCCATCCCCAGAGACCTCATCCCTAACTGACTCCTCCCCCTCCAGCAGGCCTTTAGGCAGGGCT
>WMED01002248.1:0-24783 GCA_019650415.1 Pipa parva
GCCCGTGTCCTGCGTTCCAGCGTATGCCCGTGCCCTGCGTTCCATCATATGCCCTTGCCCTGCTTTCCAGCGTATGCCCATGTCCTGCTTTCCAGCGTATGCCCGTGTCCTGCATTCCAGCGTATGCCCGTGTCCTGCGTTCCAGCGTATGCCCGTGTCCTGCGTTCCAGCGTATGCCCGTGTCCTGCATTCTAGAATAAAATGATGGGATTATAAATTAATTCAGAAACTAATGTTTTCCATAGCAGTGAAAGCGAGATGTCAGTAAGAGTATCTATTTGCATGCGTGGATATCATTTGATGGATCTGACACAGACTGGCAGTATTTTATAAAAGAAAAATAATAATCACTGTGATGCTAAAAAGCTAGTCATTTGTAAACACGATGCTTAAAAAGATTTATAGAGTTATAATCAAACTTTAGGTATAACATGGCTATTGTCGTGGAAATGAATGGGCTGTTTATTCTAAATATGCTCTAGATAATTTCAGCACAGCTGTTTCTGCCAACAAGTATTATTGAAATCTATAGCACAAAGACCAGGCCTACCTGTGTACCATACACTGCCAGTATAGCCTTGAATATGAACATGAAATAAGAGCAGTTATGCTGGGCCAATCTTGGTGAGGTATATTTATTTTTGCCTACCTGTAATGTTACACTATTGGCATGCTGTTATGCACATTGCATTCAAAAACATACTAAAGCACAAATAAGATATCCACATATATAACCTGATAAAGGGAGGGTAGGCCTGTTCTTGAAATGTTTTACATTGATCACTCAGCTTTATTAAATCGTGTAATACCTTAAATATCTGATTGAGCAGCTTTTAATTTCATATATATTGTCTTGTGCATATCACCCTCCTACACTTTCTCCTGGTTGGACATAGCACAATTATGAAAAAATGGGTCCCTATAATCATAAAAAGATGTGACCACCCACAGTTCCAATGAGTTCTTCTTCCTCTCAAAGGTTTGGAAGAACTTCTGAAATAATGAATGGACTATATCTGCAATACTTAGGCCTTGCTTTAAATGGGTTCCCTCCAGAGGGGACTCAACTGGATATTCTGAAAGAGCTACATATGCCTAGCCAAATCATCAGCCACATGTTCTAACAATGTATTTCACCCTAACCCTTCCCCTGCTACACCAGCTAACACCAGCTAACCTCCAAACACTCTTGGGCAGCTAATCTGAGAAATGCCTTAACAGTCATATATGATTTTTCATTTTGTATTATTTTAAAATAATTTCCTGAGATGCAATACTATTTGGTTACCTTTCAATAAAAAAGAATGAATTGTTGAACATGAATTAATACAGTTTCTGCTTCAAGTTATAAAATTTCACTTTTCTCTTGTGCAATGTTGCATGAAATTTGAATCTTGAGTAGACGGGTCATGTCTTTTATTTCATTTCAGGTCAAGATCGCAGTGAAGCCACTTTGATAAAAAGGTTTAAAGGGGACGGTGTTCGGTACAAAGCCAAACTTATTGGAATTGACGAGGTTTCTGCTGCAAGAGGAGACAAGTTATGCCAAGATTCCATGATGAAACTCAAGGTTAGGAGCACATAATTATTTATTGATCTGTTTTGATACAAACTGAGGTTTTGAACTGACATGGATCCAGATTTAATTGAGTCTAATAACGAATGGGATCCAGTCTGCAGTTAGACCATAATAGTGTGTTGCTGTTAAAACATGATCGGTTACTATGGTATATTGAACTGTGGCTAACATTGTCTGTGTTACTTAATAAAGATGATGATGCCATGTCCAAGAGAAGCATAGTCATGTTTGCTACTACTTGCCAAATTAATGGAAGCAAGCCACAATTGTTTAAAGTAATCTGGTCACAGAGGAGTTATTTAGATTTCCATTTTTCCTGTATTCATTAGAGAAATCACTGTGACAATGCCAACTTCATAAAAACATGCTCAAATGTAGAAAAATAAGCCTCTCATGTAAGAGATATGGAGAGAGAACCATTTACTGCAGCATTTGGTGCATACGCTGCACACGTCTCAACTCAGTGTGCAATTTATTTGGAAACAACTGATGACCCCTGTGCCACATATTGCAGTCAAGTCTAGAAAGGGATGCTGCCAGATAGTACAACCTTGTTACCAATAGTATATATTTTCCTTTACATATTGTATTGAATTTGCCACTTTAGATGCATTCTCTTCCACAGTGTGTGCTTCCTTCCCGGGGAATACAGTAACCCCTGCAGACTTTCTCACTTGTGCATGCACCTGACTTGCCTAGTGGAAATTTTTTTTAACTAATGTAAATGTACACACATGGTCACCTACATCCATTCTCAATTGCCAGTGCAGAAGAAATTATTATATGCTACAGCAAGATGCCAAAGAGGTGTTTATTTATGATATTTAAAGAATAACTAATGTCCCTTCACCATAACTGACATGATGAAAGTACAGGGTCTGCCAGCCTGAACAGTTGTATTATGAAGCAGCAAATTAGTTTCTTTGGGCTGAATTACTATCTTATAGAACTGCTGATACTAGTATCTCATGGACACCTTATTGGATCTTCATTAATATGCTAATGAACCATGCCATCCCACCATGTCATACGGTTTATTGAGCTGTGAATATCAATATCAGTGATTGTTTTCACGTATGCTTTGTTGAAGCCAGTGCCACAGACACAAATATTCTTAGCAGGGGTTAGAGCTGCACAAAGGCTACTGCAGACTTGTATAAATATAGATAATAAATATATATATATTTAAATACTGTATGTGGATTGGAAATAAAGTATGTGTTTATTGTGTTGCTAGAATGTAAGCTTAAGGAAGAAATGTGCTTTACTTTGACACATATTGCTTTAAGTAATACTATAAAAAAAATACTATTTCTAGCTAAATGCATTTACTAGGACTTGCCCAAGTGTGATCTTCAGAGGAGAACATTCTCCCATTCCAAGGATGAAAGAGAGATAGAGGCCTTATAAAAAATGTGGGCACATGGCCTACGGAACTCTATGGATTGCTAATACTAGAAAGATACATAGATAACAACATCCTTCAGTTCTGAATTAACACAGTTATGCCACTCAGACTCATCCTTAAATTGGAGGAACTTGGTATTGACTCCTACATGCCGCACTGGATCCTAGACTTCCTGACGGATAGAAGTCAGTTCATTAGACTGAACAGATCTGTCTCCTCTCTTATCAGTCTCAATACTGGCATATCTCACAGATGTTTATTAAGTCCCTTCCTCTACTCCCTCTTTACCTATGATTGCTCTGCTATTCACAACACAAACCGTATTATTAAATTTGCCAAAGACACCACTGTCATTGGTCTCATCAAGGGTGACAACGCAATGACGCAAGTACGTAACCTAGTGGTCTGGTGTGACCTCAACATGCTCTCTCTGAATGCCAAGAAGACTAAGGAAATGATCATTGACTTCAGAAGGGGAAACAATGAACACAAGCATCCCCCAGTCCTAATCAATAACGTTGAGGTGGATAGAATGGGCAGCTTTAAGTTTTAGGGCGTCCACATATCCAATGATCTAATGTGGTCCCTACATTCCTTGAAGTCTTTAAGAAAAAACCATCAAAGGCTATATCTTCTCAGGTGTCTCAGAAGACAGCGTGTCTGCACTAGAATTCTGGTAGACTTCTATAGGTGCTCTATAGAGAGTATACTGACATACTGCATCACCATATGGTTTCGCAACTGCAGTGCTTCAGACAGAAAGGCACTTCAAAGGGTGGTCAAAATGCTGCAAAGGATCACTGGCACCCAACTGACTTCCATCAAGGATATCTATTGAAGTCGCTGCCTGCCCAGAGCACATAATATCATTGCTAATGCTTATCACACGAACCACTGACTTTTCTCCTTACTACCATTGGGAAGAAGATACAGGTGTCTGAATTCTCGGACAGATTGAGGAAGAGTTTTTTCTCTGATTCTATTATCAGACTGAACCTTTCCCTATCTGAACTCTAGCCACTGTGTACTTCCCTTCTCTCACTTGGTTCTACTACTACCCCCATCCATGCAACAATGTATCACCTGTGTGTGTTATTACTGTCTGTTACCATATATATCAATGCACTTTACTTGGAAACTATTTATTTATATAATTTTACTCATTACTGTTATTAATTACATTAATTGATGATATTATTTATTCCTTATTGATAACATCTTGGATGCACCTGTAATTTTGCTTATTTGTATGTTTTTGTACTTATCAAGTGACAATAAATAATCTAATCTAAGTTTTTATGCCATTTCCCCAGTATATAGCCTATGATTTTAATCAGAATGGTCCTGTACTATAAATGACCCATCAGAACCTGTATAATTAGCATTGTCATCACTGAACAATACTGACTCAAAGTGTTGGATGAAGGACTGAAGACAACATTTTTAAATTGTACTTGTCCACATAAATTATGTCCTTGTAACAACCTACACTTGATTAGTTATTTCTTTTATAAATTTGGAAATAGCTGTTTTATAAATTAGTTTAAATATGCTTTATTTTCCCTTAGCCAACAGGCAGTGCCGTCACCTGCTGGTAAAATATGCTGTCCTGCATGTCCTAGAAATTCACTCCCACGTCTCAAAGATGCATGATTCTTTCTAAAATAATTGAGAGGTTTATCTGAACACTGGTAAATGATGACAAGACCCAGGCGGTCTCACAGATTAATGTTCTTGTCTTGTAAGCAAGAATAACAGCCTTTATATTTAACAGTATGACACAAGAGTTTCTGCTCAATTTTAATAATTTCTGCTATTTTATTGAAGACTGCACAAGGCATTAAGGTTACTTTCTGTTTGAATGCACATGACATCTACTGCTGTTATTTAGCCAAGCTCAGTGGCAGTCCATGCTGAAACTTCCAAAGCCTAGGAGAACAGCAGTGACATTTATCGGTTATAGGATATCAAAGAATTCAGTCATCCTTAGAGAGGTGAAAGGTGTTATGACATGTAACAGCTTCTTTTGGACTGAATTATAGACATCCAATGCAGTACATATGCACTGCATGATTTACCTCATAATCACAATGCAGAATGAATAAATATCTAAAAGGCTCTGGTTAGCTGACAAATAAAACCAACCAAAATGTATGTATGTAGTTTGCATGGACATTCACCAGACATTTAGTTCCCATGCTTCCTGACTGATTTGTTAGTCATTTAGAACTTGTGAAGCAGTTATGAAGCAAATGTTCAGTTACAAAGCTAAGTGATAGCAACAAACCAGTTAAAAGCCATTAATCAACAAAAGCCAGTTATCATAAAAAAATCCCAGATAACCCTCTCTTATGGCAATAACAAGCAAAGTGTTTTGATACTGGTGTTTAAAATGTAAGTAGACCACCACCCATTGGTTTCAAAGGAGGCTGTGTCAGAATTTTCTCACAATTTTAAACTAAGCACATTTTGTAAGCTGTATCTCTTGCACATGAAGCGGTATGGTGGCTTTGATATGAAATCAATGGAAAATGATGCAGCTGCATTTTTTCCCATTTTTGCATTGGCTTTAAAAACCAGTATCATAATACCTTGTTTATCATTGCCCCTAACCACTGTGTGCATGTGAGGAATGATGTAATTAAACATAGGGGGAGGTGACCCCTTATGTTTTAGTGAGGGTAATAAAACAAACACAATAGTGCTATATATAAAATACCTTCAACCTAGGCTGGATGGTGGGCTATATTACACTGGACAGAATCCACTTACTGGTTTTTTTTTCCTCATTGTACAGGAAAAATATAGATTTCCGCCTGCCCCTTAGCCACAGTTGGCTGGACTCCATACCCTAGGGGTTATTGCATTGACCCCTCCATACTCTCTTTAGCTAGAATTTATACAAAATCTAAGTTATGCTTCATTCACCCTATAAGTAGTGTGTGCATGTCTTGTTTCCCCAATTCTTTATAGTCATTTTTATGCTGGTTAGCCACCACTATGTTGTGTTTCTCCTAGTCTTTTATTTTACATTTGTTAAGTCCTTTGTCTTACTCTATAAGATAAACCATAAAGAGCATTTAGTGGTGGTGGCTTCTCTGCACACTTTACCAGTTTTACATAGATGTGACTTTAATCCACTTACCCCTACACCTTGTGTAAAGCCAGCTTTATTGACATCCAATATATCATCTAAATATACCAATGTTTTTTAAAGAGGTGCCTAAACCAGAAAAGCAAACTGGATGCTGATGTAGGTAATGATGCAGGGGGATCTATGTTTCATCTAAAGAAACTGAGCATAAAATTGTAAGATCTTCTTCAAAAGACAGTTACATTAAAAATGTAAAATATTCATTTTGTGTAATATCAGTTTTGCAATCGTTTCCTTTATTTAGCTGAGTAACAATCTAAAAAAAAGTTCTTTCTTTCTTCTGACTCAATAGGGGATTGCTGCCGGTGCACGATCAAAAGGAGAACACAAACAAAAAGTCTTTTTAACAGTCTCTTTTGGAGGAATCAAAATCTTTGATGAAAAGACTGGTGTAAGTAGACACGGCAATCACAAAATTAGTGGAAGCTTAATCAAAAGCTTGGATTATTTGTAAAAACACAAAAGGCTTTTGATATATTTTTGTAACTTGTTTTGCTCATATATACAGTAACTATATAGATAGATAGATAGATAGATATAGATATTATACACACATATGCAATGTGTGTGCTTGTATATGCAGCACTTCACATCCATTCATTAGGAATTTATGAACAATTACTAAGATCAGGGTCACAGTTGCATTTAGGATCATTGTTTTTCCAGAATTGCTGGTAAAAGAACAACAATCCAAATCCTTTTCTTTGTTTTCAAAACTTCTAATAGGAATGACCATTGTGACTGCACACTGTCAATTTCTATTAACATTACTGAAGATAGATACAATAAAAAGGGGGGTTTCATACCACAGTTTGTGTGCAGTTCCCTTCTGTTATTTCACTGCTGAATTGATTTTGCCATTCTTCAGTGGAACGAGCACCACTAATAAAATGACATTAATTGAGGTGTACATTTACCTTTGGTTTATTTTAGCTAGATACAGCTGAAGACCACTATACTTTTACCAGCCAAAAATGTAGCAAACCCTAATGCTAATGTGGCCTCAACTTCAGACAAATATTATAATATAAAAGACTCTTCTATCTGCCATTTTGGAGATGCTTTCACTTAGAAGTTTAGCCGGCACAATTTAGCCCTTGTTGGGTTCCACTGTAAAGAGATATTGTTATACTTTTACCCTAAGGGTATCACCTGATAGTTTTAATGTTGTGATTGGTGAATGCTAAGAAAACAGAACAGAATAATCAAGATAACAGCCACTACAAATATGTAGATACACAGGATTAATGGATTTTATGAATAAAAGTAGAGCTTGAAGAATATGTCTTTTTATTGTCGGCAACAGTGTTACTATGATTAGAAAGACTGGAAATAGTATATCTAACTCTGAAGAATGATTTGAAAGCCTTTTAATTAGACACTTTTTCCTTCCTGGAAATTCTGCTACAGGCTCAGCTGAATTCTCTCTGGCTTTTCTAAGCTACATGTGTGAAGCATTGTGGTGTTTATCCAATCCCAGATTTTTAGTGGAAGGACAATTACAGTGATGGTCTTATATCTGGGCTAAGGTACACCATTAGTCAAAATGTTGACAGCCTGCATCTGCAATGCATTCACACAGCCTATTACAAGGCTTTTTTTTCCAACACAAGTCAAGGATTTACTGTATGTTTTGCAAAGGTCCTAATTACCCCTTGTTATGACAAGGTGAGCAGTTTACAGTAAACTACATGTTTGCAGGGCTCTGTATAAATAGCACTATATTCATTTACAATGTTTTTTTTTCATTTCACATAAGAACATATAAACTAACAGAGTCATTGTTTGAATCATTTAATTTCGCAGACTTTCATCATTTTCTGCATAGTTTTGAATAAATTACTTCTGGCACTCATTAAGATGAGGAAAAGGCTTATTCGTAAAGGGATATCATCGTATCATTTTACAGGATATTAAATAGAGAAATTAGAACTTGCATCTCATTATTACTATATAAACTATCTTCCTCTGGTTCATTAAGTCTGCTTTACTAGATATGCTACTGAACATACCCATGTTGCACAAACAACGATTGAGTAGTCCCCGGAGGATGATGATGGCCATAAATACTCAGTGCTATTATCTCTCTTGATTACAGAGCATTTTACAGATATGAATCAGTTGGTAGGACAAACCCTTGAGTTTTTCATGCATGTCAAGCATATCATATAATGTTCTGCTCAGTCACAACTGAATAAATAAGCAGCTGTCGAACATCTAACAATCTTCTGCTCCAGTAGAGATTTTACCTTAAAATTTGTCTTTTCATAGGAGTAGGGTTGGAACATATACTTGAACCTGGGGACATATTTTAATGCTCTATCTATGATTTAAATAATATTGTTTTTAAACTGCCCCACAACCCTTTTGCATGTACCCCACTTCACAATTGTATTTGTCAAGGTAATGACTACATGGATATTTTATACAGTCAGAAATATTCATAATTAGGCAATTACGAGTAATGTAGTATATGCTATATACTATGTGTTTATTTGATTTTGCAATACATACCTATTAACACAAATAAGAATCTTAAAGCTTAAAGATTCATTCATTTTTTTCTAAATCACTGCCTACTATTTTTTCTGCAAGTCATACTCCATGCCTCATTCCATCTGGGAGAACTGACTTTTACAGTGTATATAAAGTTCGTTCACAGATATTATATTAGTACACTACAGAGAGGCTGGAAAAGTCTTCTAAACTGGGTTCCTGTTAACTAGAATAAACATAGGTAGACCTAAGGCCCTAGATCAAAAATGAAAAATGCTAACTAGGTCCTTGAATAGGTAAGAATGATATGAGTAAGAATAAAATGTTTTAGATGAGGCCTTCTTAGTCCTCTGAGCAGAGGCGGCTCTGGCCCTATCGGCGCCCTAGGCAACCCTCCACCCGGCGCCCCGCCTGCCCCACACTGCCCCCCCTTGCCCCTTGCTCCACTCACCTCCAACACCACTGTCCAGCCGTGGTTCAACTTTAAATCTCCCAATTGGCAGCCGCGGCTGTACTTCACATCTCCCGACAAGCAGCCGCAGCTGCCAATTGGGAGATTTAAAGTTGAGCTGCGGCTGCACGTAACCTCCCATCCGGCACTCTGAAAGAAATGCTAGGGGCGCCCCTAGCATTTACCTACTCTGCCTAATGGCAGAGCCGGCACTGCCTCTGAGCCTTGGTTGAGGTACACTGCTTGCAGTGCTCACCCTGCTGTTTTACAACTTTATATTTATAAGTATTGAAGTTCTTTAAAAAGAATCTATTTAGTAATAAAGAAGGGCACAAAGGAATGCTGTATATTTATAGCTAAGGGAGTTTTATCTTCCATAATATAGTTTTTTCCTATTGAGAATAGGTAAACAGAATGGACTGTATAGTAATTGGATTCAATAATGTATTGGATACTATACTATAACGTACAGTACATACTAGAATGTGTGAAGTAAGGATGTTATATTAATATTAAGATTTGAACTGCACTGAAAATCTGTTCAACCTTTAAAAAAAAAAATTCCCTGTGCATTCTTAAACAACTCATTCTAGTTTACCATCTGCAAGTCTGCAGCCATCTGCTTAAAGAGTCATCCTTTCCAAAGCTGCATTCAACCCTTTTAGTCTAAGTTCATCTGTGTTCATTTCAAAAGCAGCGGAATCACCTGGGGAATTGTTTTGCAAACCTGTATGCAGATTGTTACTCAAACGTTCCTGTGTCAAAAGTACAGAGATGCAATCTACGGCAACATAATACGATTACAAAGTGTTCTTAAGTGAATGGTTAATGTTTTCAATCTTATGACACATGCAATTAGATTGCTTTACAATTCAATTAAAAAAAAAAAATGAACAAAAACCTCTTGAACTTGAACGTAATATGCAGTTCTAGCATGAAAAAACTCTCACACACAGACACGAAATAACAGACTGATAGACACTCCTGTTCCAGCTCTATTATAACTTGTTCTGAGGAAAAAGGTTAAATAATTGCAAGGTATATAACTAGCCTAGACTATATTGTTTTCATAGTGACATAATGACATTCTAAATCAAGATGCCAATAGCAGACAATGTTTTCCTGAGATTGTTTTGATTAACTGTTAATATGTTTGAGATTGTAGATTTTTAAAAATATGTTATTATAAATGTCAGCGTATCGTGCGTATCTTTATTTTCTTTTTGAATGACAATGAGATTATACAGAGTATGCAAAGGAGAAGTCAAGTTTACTGAGGGATAACTAAATCAATTATTCGATATTTAAACCATACAATCACCAGTACTTAATATAAGCAACAACAATGGTGTTATACCCTGCAGTGCTGTCATATAGGAGTATGCATTTTAATCTGCACCCAGAATGGTGGATATCTTGTATTTTTTACCAATGTTTTTTTTCGGGGGGTGTGGGTCAGTTTGAAGTTCTCATCTATCTCCCCAGTTTGTACAGAAACTTAAAGGACCGGTAACACCAGAAAAAAAAAATACTTATTGGATTTGAATAACAATTATCCCAATTTAGCACTAGTAATGATGTTGATTTTGGAGTAAAATTTCTGATTTATGTTGATGTGAGTTTGTTTTTCTTCCTTGTTGTCAACAAGTAAACAATCCCCTGCCTACTCCTTCCTATTGTTTCCTATAGAAATTCAAATAATACATATTCATGAATGCTCCAGAAAGCTCAATTTGACTGCAACCAGCAGACCGAGATAGAGAGAACAAATCTCTAACGAGTGCAAGTGATCACTGCCGGCATAAATATATTAGGAAAGTCTAAAGTTGAGGAGATAGGAGGGAAGGGGGTAATAGAATACAAATGTTTAAATTTCATAATGGAAAAATTTTACATATTTGAAGATTTTTAGAAGTAAACGCCATAGAAGTTCAAAGTTGGTATAAAGAAGTACATATTCACAGAGGGAGAATGTTAACTAGAAATAATGGGCTTCCAATAGAAGTTTTGTGGGTTTCAGATCCTCTCTCTTAGCTAGGATTGAATCTTGTATCGGGTTCTTTCTGTGCAGTAGTTCATTGATTAAACCTACTATTCTAGATAGACTCACTGGACTGATGTTCAGCTGTACTGATCCATTACATTGGCTGACTCTTCACCAGTCTTCATCCCTAGACAGTGTACAATCTCACACTTCCTGTATTACTCCAACAAGCTGATCAGTTTTCTGTGTCCACCAGAGAATTGCATCTGTACATACTTTGATGTATTTTTTGGAATCTGATTTTTGCTGTCTTTCCTATACTTTGACCTGATTTATGATTTTCTTTTCAAATCTTGGTGTGCTGTAACTTTTCCACACCATCTAGTACATCAGTTCCTGCTTTTCTTTGCAGCAGGAACCCTGGCGACCCATATTTTGTTTAAAAATACTTTTTTTTTCTGAAACTCCAAAATTTATACATTACTTCTAAAATTATATTTGTACTTAAAGGATATCCAAGTAGGCGATGCCTACTTTTATGCCACATAATTATATGTGGACCTTCAGTACTGAAGTTGGGTTTGCACTGGTTAAACCAAGGGAGAAATCTAAACTGTTAGTTACCTTTTAATCCTTGGACGGTAGCCTGGACTTTGCTGCAAAAAAATTCTCAGACCGCAGCCCTGAAATAACCCCCCACTATTGTTATCTGATCTGTAATACAGATTGAAGAGTACCACTGCAGTGAGAGTCTCATATGGGAAATGGGCAGGTAAACTGTAACCTGCTTGCACAGGAAGAGTTTAACTATAATAAGGTTGGTGTGGCACTGGAATTGTAGACTAGTAAGTGAGTATAGAATTGTTGAGGAGTATGGAAAGTACTAATAGAAGAACTGAAGACAAACACAGGAACAGCTGAGCTGAAACACACACTTGAGTTTGGATAAAGAAACTGCAACACTGGTCACTGAAGTGCGAAAATATTAAAGTAAAGAAACACTGAACAACAGGAATACTGAGACTGAAGAAAGAGATAAGAGGGAATGAAGTTTAACCAGAGGCAGCACAGAAACACTGAAGAACAGGTGACAGACAGCCGCTAAACAAGGAGGACTGCTGCACAAAGTTTATGCACTCGCTAACAGGATTCTTAACCCATTAAACTTCCCTCCTACGTGTCACAAACTCATCTTGTGGTGGGAAATGGAAGGGTGGAAGGGTTTCCTAGTAACTATACATGAACGCAGAACCTAGTAATGCAAGATGGTAGAAAGCCAGCTTTCCACGAGTAAAGGATTGGGTCCTTTTTTTAAAGCAGATATATTGTAATAAATTATGCAAATAGCTCAATATATCACATTAAATGCCTCACCCAAAGGTCTGTATATCTTCAGTTTGGGTTTTTTGGGAAATGACAGAACAGCAAATAGTAACATCATTTATACGGCTGAAAAAAAGACACAAGTCCATCTAGTTCAGTGTATTTTCCTGCAATGTTGGGTTATGTTGGGTTAATGGTTATCTACCTTGGCGGATTCAATACTGGACAATTTTCTCTCATTTCTAGCTTTTCACAACAGTCTGCGTTTCTAATTCCTACTGGACTTTAAAGTGAACTATCTATAGCTAATTTAAAATTCCATCTCTTGGATCAAACCTTGAAAATGTTCTTATCGGCTTTCTGTGATGGCCAAAGAGGCCAAAATGTTCAAGAATTAAATTAAGACCGATTGACTTGTAGCTGACACTCTACACCCGACATTTTTGCTGATAATTTATCGTGGAGCCAGCTGGCAAAAATATATTAAGGTTAAAGCATTCTTTATTGAATTCTGACATGCTTCTATGGTTTCTTTTCTCTTTTAAAATTAAAATATTGCTGTGACAAGGAATAACATTTAGTAAAAGTTCAATCGAGAACAATAATTTACTTTTATAACATTTATAATACATCAGATTTGTTTTTACAGCTAATACGTCTATTGCATTGCTTGAAGGTCAAAGTTTAGCTATTTTAGAAATGTGATTTTTATTTTTAAAAAGCCGGCCTTAGCATTATACAAGCCCCACCCCAAAACACAAACTATTTAAAGGGACACTACCATTTTGAATTTTTATTTTTTTTAACCAATACTATTTAATTTATATACATTCATTATCAACATTATGTAGTTGTTTGTCACTGAAGAAATGTGGTTTAAAAGGTAAGAGCAGTGTCACACCATGTGGTTTATGTCACATATTTTCTGCATACAGCAGCTGCTTAAAAATGACTTACAAACAGCCTGCCACATAAACTCAGTGACTTATTTGTCCCATTACTTGTTTCTTTTTTATCACAAGAAAATGCCTCTGACCTACTGTATTTTCCTATACTAACATGGCAGTTAACTAAAAAGGAAGCAGCGGCTTGCAGTGGAACAGGTATAATTGTATAGCACATTTCATGACCCTAAGGCTAGGTTAATACTAGCGTATTATGCGCAGTGCATAATACTCTAGTATGAAAAAATAAAGAAAAGAAAATACGCTCCAGCATATTTTTCTAGTGTAATTAACAGCGAGAGTGTGAATGCTCCCACAGCGTTCATGGCTCTTCCTATCTGGCCACATTTTGTGCATGGCGTATCGTACACTGGGCCAAAATGCAACAACCAGCATTCTGGACACGGCGCTAGTGTGTCCAGAATTAGATAAGTACATAGGCTTTCATTGAGTCGGATTTATTTTTCCCACTGGCATATGATACGCTGCACATCATATCTTACTGTGAACCCAGCCTAAGAGTACTGTGATTTGGGTTTAAATGACTTTGCAAAGGGCTGTTATCTCTAGTACTGTGCTTGTTAATCCTATAATGGTTCAGAAGGTGGCATAACACTGCAGATAGATGCCTTGGGACCGATGGGACTTTATCTGTAAAAAAGATAGTATCACAGTCATAAAGAAAGGATAAAAATGGTTGAAGGGGAGCTACAGTAACAAGTTGGCTGGTAGAATAAATGTGAATAGCAAAAAAAAAACTTTTCAGCAGGGCATTGGCTTACCCTGCAGCTTACTGGGCTCTTTTTTCAGTATTTAAACAAAGAGCACAGTGCATCATTTCATGAAATTGGGACCACCCCCTCCTTTCTGAGAGTGCAGAGTGCATATGAGACTGTGGCACAGACCTATTCAGTGTATGTGTAAGCCCAGCTAAGCCCCCTGCATTCTAATCTTCACAAGTCCTCCACTGAAACAGGGCCTTGGTAGGGTTAAACATAAGCCAATTTGCTTAAATGGCAGTGGCCATGTATTTGCATTGCATTGGGACTTGGGATTTTTCCACTGATTTTTGTGCAGTTTTAGCCTGGTTATTTTCAATAAATTGCTCACTGTGAAATGCTTATCTTTATCCAAAGTGGCAGCTACTAAAATGTGCATGAAAATTGCACTAAATGGTACTAAAACTGCAAAAAATGTAAAATGTAAACTGAGATTTTGCTGCAAATGGTAGCAACTATTTCCCTACAGCAGCTAAGCAACTATAGTGTCTGCCTAAAATTAAATAAAGCTATTAACAGTTCAGGGCTCAGAAAACATTAACCAAAACATACTGTAATACCAATAGCTTTATAGCAGAGTCCATAAATACTATGCATCTGTATTTAAAAAGTGGTGTTTATTTATCCTTTGCATAGTGCAGTAAGGTAAGCCCATTCTAGACCTCCTACTCCTTAACATTTAGGAGGCAGCGTTCATTAATCTAGAGGTATTCACACTCTGAGGGGGTAATTCAGCAATGTGCGAAGGACATCAGCAAATGCTTTAAAGGGATTCCAGTCTCAGCGAGACCACTCAAGTCGCCTCGCCGAGACTGGAATCCCTTTAAAGTGTACGTTGATGTCTGCATTCAGGACATCAGCGAGTACATAACAGCATGTGTGAAGCGATGCAAAGGATCCGGAGCTCACTTCGCACATTGCTGAATTACCCCCTTGAATCTCCTCAACTACTGGCTGCTGGGGTGAGGGGAAAACTGACCCATTTGTAAGTATCTTATTTTTATTGGGTGAAATATCTAAATAAGTACAACATTACTCTCAATTTGCACCTATACCCCTATCTTCTCATTGAAAAAGGGTGGGGAATCTATAAGTATATATCCCCCATTTTTAGGTATACTTAGGTATACCCTACTCTTTAAGTAATCCTGGGTAAAGATAACAGGGATAAAAACAAAGAGTTTTTCCAAAATGTATGTAAATATGATTGTATCCAATCAAAAAATTGATTTGCAGAATCATCAATTTTTTGTACCCCTTGCTTATCACTGTTTTCCTATACTTGCTAGTGTTGGAAAGAGTAATAGATTGGATCCAGACCTAGGGGGTAATTCAGCAATGTGCGAAGTGAGCTCCGGATCCTTCTCATCACTTTGCACATGCTGTTATGCGCTCGCTGATGTCCTGCACGTGGACATCAGTGAACACTTTAAAGGGATTCCAGTGTCGGCGAGGCTGGAAACAGCGGATTCCCATAGCAAATCCGCAACCAAGACAAATTTCCCATTGTAAAGCCTTGACTGTGACAATTTTAAAGATGCAATTGCAACAATATTTCCATAGTTAAGTCATAACTGTGACAATATTCTCATTATAAAATGAAACTGCTACAGTATCAGTCTATTGTAACTGTCTATAGCTGGCAAGTTGACACATTTAAGCAACAGTTTGGACTTTAGCCAATAACCCTCTCGATGTACAGTACTGCCCTCAAAATGTGAGATGGGCAAAGTAAAGTAATGACCCTCCAAAATTAGCCATAAAAATAGTACAAATCATAAACTACTTTGTTTTTAATTCTATCACCTCGGTTCAGCATTTATAAAAACAGAGCAGTTTTATATTGTTATTTTGATGGAACTGAATTATCTAAATTACCTTGCCAAAATGTAAACTTTCTTTTCAAACAAAACTACTTTGTCGGTTGCATGGACAGAATGATGTGTTGGTGTGTTCCTTTTGTTCTTTGCGGTAAGGTTTTATTATCATTTACAAATTATTTGTTTGTAATCTTATGAGGATTTAGAGTGTTATTCAACAGGATTATTGAATTTCTAACTAGTCTAGACAGTGACATTGCATTTAAACTTAAGATTTATGTTAACCACTACACATTTCTTAGATGTAACCATTAAGCAGCAGGAAGATAACAGTTTAACAATTTATATAATGAGCCAACTGGTCAGAACACAATATTAGTGGTGACAGCTGTCACCCTATCATTCTTAGAAAAAAATGTCATTCTATTTTTAAATTGAGTTAAATATCTTATTTTTTTTTTCTTTTTATTTCGAAAGGGAATACGATGGAAGACTGATACAGAGCAAGAAGTTGAGTTTTATAAGTTAAAGGAGAATTTCTGTAGATTCATTTTCTTCTTCTTTTTTTTTTTTAATAAGGTTCTGGTGAAAATATTAAATTATAATCTGAAACCTGTATGCAGATGATGACCAATGATATCATATGCCTTCCTCTTAAAAATAATGCCATTTACTCTACTCTTTGCAGTTGGAGGTATTTCTACAATCTAAAACTGGCTACATACAGACTGGAAAACTGGAAAATTGCTCCTTGTGTAGGGGTCCAATGACTGACTTTAATGATAAGATAAGTTTGTGGCTGAACATGTATTGTTTGCTCTTGCTGATGTAGGGATTCATTGGGCAGGATTTTTATATATGTAACATAGAATCATGGCTTATAAGGTCAATAAATGACATTCAGTTCAGTCTATTATCCTGCAAAGTTGAGGAAGGCAAAAATCCATGAGGCAAGTGTGTACTAGTAGCGGTAACAAGCTGGTCTGTATCAGGGTGAATAGTGTAGAGATTCACAGGATGTGTTGTGATGTATTTCCTCTTCAGCTAAACCCCATTATTTCCCCTCTGTACAAGCAGTAAGAACTATAAAAACGCTTTCACTTTGTATTTTTTTTTTGTGGAATTAATGGAAATCAATTGTTCCAGCACTGCTAATTAGCAAAGATGGTAAAAATAAGTATATTTTAGAAGAGTAGACATGTCCTTTCAAGTTGCATCTTAAAATATATATTCAGTAGTAACATTAATAGCAAATAATATTAGTTGAATTGCTTTCTTTGCCTGGCCAGCTTGATTTCCACAAAATTACTCTATTCCTGTTTTTAATGTTGTACTCTATTTAGCTAAATGGTATTGAAATAACAGGAACAATACTCATTTAGTCATTGTGGCTAGCAGTCACATCTATTTACAAAGTGCCAGCTTCTAAATGAAGTCAGTTTTGCTTTGCTGCATGAAAATGTTAGCCTCCAGTGATGATTACAGATATTCAATATTTCAGAGTAAAAGTAATAACTTACAGCTAGAAAACAAATGTAATTGAACACAAGAAGATGACAATTGGATGACAGATTTGGAATTGGGTTACAAGTTTAAACTAAGGAAAAAAAATATCTTAATAAGCTGAATAAAGCTGGTTATTTAACAACAGTGTCAGGTTTTTAATGTCTGTTTGTTACTTTAATTGTCCAGCTTTGTCCGGTTTTTCATGAAGTTGATTACTTAAGCAGTTTGGTACACTAAGAGGATCGAATAAAACCCAAGGTGTCATTAAAGAGACAAGAGGTGGTATATAATGAAGTGTTCATAAAGAGTTGAAAGGCAAGGGACAAGGTATAGTATTAAGATTTTAAATGATCTCTCTTCATCAGGTGTGGAAACCTGACAGCTTAATGAGGACACTGGGAACTGAAGCATGGAACTACTGAAGCGCCATGAATTACAAATCCATGTTCCATGTAATAAATCAAATCTGGAAATTAACAGTAATTTAGTTATATCTGAATGCATTATAATTGGCAGATATCCTGGAGAGATTACAATTGTTCCTTTGATGGCAGTGCAACTAATATAGATCAGCCATAAAGCAGATGCAAATTATACACATACTACCTGAATTATACAAGTGTAAACTTTGTATTTGTTGACCCTCTCTATCCCATAATGTGAAGTTACTAGTGTACAAATGTGTTTACATACTTAGCATCGACAGGAGCACTAGGTATACACTAGAACTGCCAGATGCATAGCCGCGCATATCTAGGTAGATCGATATAACAAAAAGCACAGAACATGAATCCAGTGATACTACTAGAGCATTGCTGCAACTAGCTAAAAAATCATAGCATTTCATAAGGTTAAACAGTGATATCATAGGGCACACATAACTGTGCAGACTGTTATAAATTACATCACTGTTAAATACTTTATGTGAAATCAGTGATTTGACATGTAATATTATCCTTTTTTTTTCCCCCTGAACAATATGCACAGGCATATAACAATATGTCTGTGGTGCATTAGCTATGAACAGCTAAGGGTACTAGATGTCACAATACTATGCTGCTTTTCAACAGGGAAGCTCCATGTGGATAAAATGAGTATAGTTTCAGAAATGAATGAATTCTATGATCTGAGTGCTTTTGTTTCATGTTCTGCTGAATATGAATGCTTCAAGATGCCCTAAAAAAAAAAAGCAATTATGTTGAAGGTGATAGTTTTTAATTGGAAAAAGGCTCTGACATTGCTGACAAAGTCTGAATAGCTAAAGCATCTTAATGTGTATGCAATTAGAAACAAATTCCTTCAACGCTGTATAGAATTCATTTTTTGAATGTGAACATAAAATATTTATCTACGGTAACATGAAACTCCTTTTCAGAGGTGTGCTTACAGTATGTATCACAAGGCTTCTGTAGCAGTGCTACATAGTGTGGGGAGACTTGGAATGTAGGCATTGTTGTGAACATTTGGTTTATTCTATAAATGTAGTGTAACCTTACTTAGAGTGTAAGGAATATGCTTAATATATATACGAAATAAAGTATAATGGAAAAGGGTAATAGTACAGTCAAAATAAAATGGTTTTTATGCTGAAAACTAATATAGAATATTTTTTGAAGTAGTGTAGTCTAGAAGGAAAAAATACTTGCTTGGAAAACGAATTTATTAAATGGGGTGTATTCATCAAACTGCAGTTGTAGAAATATAACATTTGTAACTCGGAACATTAATCACTGTTATCATGGTGATACCACAATACTTATCATTGCAATCGAAATACAGTTTTCATCATGGCCTGATGATTTCTTTCTTTTTGTAAAAACAGAAAACAATTGATATGTGTCACAGCAAATAAAATGAAACACTACCATTATGATAGGTTAATAAATGTCCCCGAAATATTTTAGTATGATAGAAACACAGCTCCCATCTTACCTTATAGGTATAGAGTCCTTTATCTGATAGTGTCAGGTTTTTACTGATTATATTCTCAGCACTGTTGATTTCAATAAGACAAAAGGTGAGATAAGAAAGGGTGGCAATAGCACATACAATGAAACAATTTACATTACTTTGTCTCAATGTACTGTCACTAAGAACTCGTGTTGTGGAACTCATGGAAACAGTTGAAAGGCAATACAAAATAACAGCATTTTGTGATGAGATTATCTCTATTTTTAGAACTGTGTCCAGTAGCACCAAATTCCCCTAATAGATTTCTTAGGCTAGGTTCACACTAGTGTATGATGAGCAGCGCATCATACACTAATGTGAGAAAAAAAAAATACAGCTCAATGAAAGCCAATAGTACTTAGCAAGTTCTGGACACACTAGCGTATGACACACATACGCTGCGTCAGGAATACTGGGTGTCGCATTTTGGCCGGCGTATGATACACCGCACACAAAATGCGAACGCAGAGTTCACATTGTCGCTGGCAAGTACAATAGAGAAATAACCCGGGGCGTATTTTCCTATTTTTTTTTCACACTAGTGTATGATGCACTGCACAGCATATGCTAGTGTGAACCTAGCCTTGGGCTGAAAGGAGCCATTTGCTTGTCATGCAAAAACCTGCCAACCTACAGTGGTGCCACCAACATTATCCTCCAGGTCATCTTCCTGAAGTAGCAATACAGTTAGGAACTAAGGAAGTTTGCCCAAACCCTGAAATGTGCCAAAGCACTTGCCAATTTCTGTTTAATGCCAGCAAACCTCAAATACCCATCAGCAAATACCAACTTTATTAAACCACCAGCTTCTTCCAATTTACCCCCTCCAAACCCTCCCCTTTTTGTTTCAGAAACTGATTCCATTTTTTGCATTATGTTCATAACTATAAGATCTACACTTTGTAAATAAGTATTTCCATTTGGCAGCTTGAAGTAAGAACTGTTGTGCTCTCTTATTAATATGGATGGCTGGCACAGTATATAGAACAAAAGCAGTCAGCATCTGGCCCACAGAATCAGATGGAGAATCTCTGAGAGTAAAATCAGTCTGGCTTACCCAGCTATCTGTTATTTGCATGATTCAATGTCAGATACAATCTGCAGATATGGATATGATTATTGAGATGAACAATTACAATGTTTTTGCTTTTGATACACAGATTTGGATAACTGTTCAAGAAATGATTGGCATGACTGTGGCCGGTGTCCAATTTAATATTTTCTCACAATTTGTGGGTCTGTCCTTTGAATACTTATCCATTATTTACTAGATGCAAATATGCTATGTTCTAATGAGTGAGTCAGCTTGCTTAGTGTAAAGGAAAAACAAATAACTGCTAATATAAAACTATGTGCATTTTATTTAACATCAGCAAAAAAATCTAGGAGCACTAAAAACATGAATAAGGAGAACTTAAAATGAACTGCAAAGAGAAACAGCTATAGGGCTGAACAGGAAGGACAGGGCTGAACATTTAATGGAAGGAAGGACAGAACATTTACAGGAAGGAAGGACAGGGCTGAATATTTTCAGAAAGGAAGGACAAAACATTTACAGGAAGGAAGGACAGGGCTGAACATTTACAGGAAGGAAGGACAGGGCTGAACATTTACAGGAAGGAAGGAAGGACAGGGTTGAACATTTACAGGAAGGACAGGGCTGAACATTTACAGGAAGGAAAGACAAAATATTTACAGGAAGGAAGGACAGGGCTGAACATTTACAGGAAGGAAGCACAAAACATTTACAGGAAGGAAGGACAAGGCTGAACATTTACAGGAAGGAAGGACAGGGCTGAACATTTACAGGAAGGAAGGACAGTGCTGAACATTTACAGGAAGAAAAGACAAAACATTTACAGGAAGGAAGGACAGGGCTGAACATTTACAGGAAGGAAGGACAGTGCTGAACATTTACAGGAAGGAAGCACAAAACATTTACAGGAAGGAAGGACAAGGCTGAACATTTACAGGAAGGAAGGACAGGGCTGAACATTTACAGGAAGGAAGGACAAAACATTTACAGGAAGGAAGGACAGGGCTGAACACTTACAGGAAGGAAGGACAGAGATGAAATGTTCCTTTTTAGCACACTTAGTTGGCAATATAAGGAGTTGATCCCTTACTGCATTTTTGTGTATGAACTCCTTTTTTCTTCTAAGGTTACAAAACAATGAAAAGACTAGCAATAAATATAATAGTCCTATCTGCACAAATTAATACAAGGGTTGAGATCCAACACCAATGACAATAGCACTGTATGTTCCTACACCTATCAATTAATACAGATATGCAGTTAATTAACACTATCTGTGTAATAGTCTGTAGCTGCAGGGTTTAATAACCTGATACAGAAAACTAAAAATAATAAGATTTAGGGGGTTATTCACTAAGGTGTGAATTTGACTGTCGAATTTGCAAACAGCGAATTCCCATAGCAAATCCACGACAATTTCCCCATTGTAAAGTCGCGACAATTTTTTAATGTTAAGATTGCGACAATTTCCCCATAATAAAGTCGCGACTGTGACAATATTCTCATTATAAAGATGTGACTGTGACAGTAGCAGCCTATTGCAACTGTCTTTATGTGGCGAATTCGCACCTATACACAACAATTCAGACTTTAGTGAATAACTCCCTTAATTTCTATTTACACACTTGGTATTGACAAGGTTCAAGTCCCCATGCCAGCCACACAATAAAGAGATGAGATACTACATGACTGGTAAATACCAGCACAGCAGCTTTATTAATAAAACAATAAAAAATTCTTGTGAACAAAATTCCTTCCAACCCACGCTCAAACTAAACTAATGAGCTGCAACCACATAGACTCAATGAGTGAAAACCACCTCTTAAAGTTAACCTCCAAGTCACTCCCCTCCATGGGTTGGTTGGCCATGATGCCAAAAGTCACAAGTCAGCCCATTATCCTTACATTTTTTAAACCTTATGTCCAATACCTAGCCCCCTATATCTAGGAAGGGAGGACTCCTGAAGTGCTTGTGACTGAGCCCTGCCACACAGAGGTCATTACACTTTAACCTCTGGGTCTCCTTCCTCTTTCTGGAACCAATAACTGCCTCTCTTCCTGTCCCTGTCATGCATCTCTGTTGTTTAGTCAGTTTAGGAATGTCTTTAAGCGTGGAACATGGAATTTATTCGGGAGAACAAATAAGTATATGAGAAGGCTACTTTAACCACTTTCATTTCTAGTTTCATTTTAATTTTTACTTTTTGTAAGTACAATTAATCAGTTTATTGGATCTGCCAGTCAGTGAAAAAATTCATCCAAAATTTATCATTATAGTGCAGTAGTGTGCTGGGGTGGAAATTCAGCATAAGAAAACTTCAAAAGGTTGCAAATTATGTGCATATCATAAATATTTAAATGTAATTTATTTAGGAACTAGAAAGAAATTTATTGAGAAACACATAGGGGAATTGTTTTGCCAGCATGCAGTAGTACAACATATGAAGTATGAATGGTTTATGTCTTTTTACACTGGGGTCACACCAGCTGATTTTCAGCTGTTTTTTTTTGTTTGTTTGTTTGTTTGTTTTTTAATTAGGCTCATTGTCTATCTTGCAAAACACAATAGCCTGTGTGGATGATCCCACAGGAGACAATGGAGACTATTTTTACAGATCAGCTGATAATTAGCTAATGTGACCCCAGCCTTAAATTCCAGACAGAGAAAAAGGAAATAATCACATAGCATTCAGATTTGATGCGTTTCACGCTCTGAGGCACTTGATAATTTTTTTGTCTCTGTCTGGATTTTAATGGATCAATAAACTTTAGATTTTAATTTATCATTGGTGGTGCTGGAGATTTTTGAAATTTTGAATCGGTGGCACACTGGGAACTTCATTCCAGAGCACACAGATGATTAATGTGAGTAGCCACAACAGTTGATAATTACAACCTGCAAGGGGTTAGAGCTGTATATCTTTTTGAATTATCTATTGGTTTATGTCCTTGCCTGTAAGTGATACACCATATTACTGTATATCTACAAATATGATTATTATAAAACCCACCCACACTCACAGACATATTCATTGGTAGTTAGAAATGTCTGCCTCTGAATAAATATATTTTGTAAATTGATAGGATTGCATTGACTGAATATGTGAACATAATTGCGTATGTTTTTATTCTGCAATATTTTTCCCTTTCTACAGCCGCTCTTTACTCCACTTTCCTTCTCCATACAGCCCTCTTCTTTTGTCATGTTAATTAAAAAATTGTCTATGCTGGGAAATCACACCAAAAATGATTCTTTTTACATTAAACTAGGGGGTTATTCGCTAAAGTCTGAATTGTTTCATATAGGTGTGAATTCGGCAGATAAAGACGGTCGCAATAGGCTGCTACTGTTGCAGTCGCGACTTTATTATGGGAAAATTGTCGCAATACTAACTTTAAAAAAAATGTCGCTACTTCACAATGGGGAAATTGTAGCAGATTTGCTATGGGAATCCGCTGTTTGAGAATTCGACATTCAAATTCGCACCTTAGGGGATAACCTCCTCAGACTTTACCATTATATTATATTGTAATTTTATGTAGCTGTTATGTAGGCGTTATGTAGGCAGTGTTGTGGCTCAGTGGTTAGCATTGCTGTCTTACTGTACTGAGATCCTGGGTTCAATTCCACCCAGGACTTCATTTGCATGGATTTTGTATGTTCTTCCTGGTTTCCTCCCACAATCCAAAAACATACATCTGTGTGTGTGACAAAAAAACTAGATTGTAAGCTCCATGGGGAAGGAACTGAAGTGATTGATAAATCTCTGTAAAAGCGCTGCGTAAAAAATAGTAGCGCTATATAAGAATGAATAAATAATAATAATCTTAACTTCCTTTTAAAACCTGATGGAGATGTTTTTGTTGCTTGATTTGCTTTTGTATCACAGGTACAGATGCTAGTAATTGCTTACTTTTTCCTTAAGAATATAGAAGCTGTATTAAAATTGTTTAGATTTAAGTTTACCTGATGTTACTTTAAAAAACAGAGTTTGACCCATATTATTTTGCCTTTCATTTAGATAATGCATCATCATCACGCAGTCCATGAGATTTCCTACATTGCTAAAGATATTACGGACCATCGAGCATTTGGATATGTATGCGGGAAGGAAGGGAACCATAGATTTGTGGCAATAAAGACTGCTCAGGCAGTAAGTATTATGCCTTTCACATACTGTTGTATTCACACTTTCAATATATAGGCATTTTATTTTATATATTTAGCACTTTGTGATTACATCAGCTTTTACTTGATTTAGTAATGCTGTTTAATTAATACAGCTGTAAATTAATAGGTGCGTGTCGTTTTTTTTTTTATGTTGAAAACTACGCCGTCACATTTAATTGGAT
>WMED01002249.1:6851-19547 GCA_019650415.1 Pipa parva
CCCCCCCCCCCCCCCCCCCATTTGTTATAGTTTCTGCATCAGGGACAGGAGAAGGGACTTCATCTGAATTGTCCCATAAAGGTGTGAATTCATATTCGAGTATTCAGCAAACTCTGCAATGTGGCAAATTTGTAACCATTTCAACAGTTTTCAAGGGTTGCAGACTTGTAGACCATTTAGCACCATTTTACATGCTTGTGCACAGGTAATTCACCTATTCATCAATCATTTAATCTCTTGCAGTAGTGAATTCGACAAGGTGTATTGTCTCATTCGCCAGTTTTTCTTTGCCAAATTAAAGTAGCAATATAAGGGGGCTGATGACAGGGCTGCTAATGTCAGACTACATCACACAATGCATAAGTCCAGCTGTTGGGACTTAGCTACAGGTATCCTCTTTAGTTTAAGGAGTAGCTAACTGGAGCGTAGCCACCTGAAGTGATGAGAATTCACTCTGACAAATGAATTCTTACTTTGTTAATTAAGCCCCTAAATCTTTCTTTCATGAAGGTGCAGGTATCCGCTGTTAGTATTATTTCAACAGAGGCTAGTATTTTTCTGCAAGGAGTTACACACGTTGTCCCTCTTCATAAGCAAGCTAGTCGTGGCCTGGGACTTTAACTTTGTGCTTTCTGTGCTTCAGGAACTGCCTTTTGAACCGCTTTCTCAGATTTCTACCTATCTTCTATCGTTAATGGTGGCCTTCTTGGTAGCCATTGTTTCTACCAGTACACTCTCCAAGATTGCAGCTCTTTCTTTAAAAAAAAAAAAAAACCCTGATAGTTTTTCAAATGAACAAGGTTGTTTTCAGAATTCATTCCTTTCTTTCTAAGGAGATATCATCCATTGACAATCATCTTCAATCATGCAGGACATTGTTCTTTCTTCTCTCTTTCCTAACCCTCAGAATACTAAGGAGGGACTTCTGCATTCTTTAGATGTGGTACGAGCCTTTAAGATCTATGGACCAAACAGCACATTTTTAGTTTGATTCACTGTTCGTCTACTCTAAGGGTCCCTTTATGGGAAAACTGATTCCTAAAATACCCATTTCTCGATCGCTAAAGGTCAAGTCATTAGGCATGCCTACAGAGCAGTTTGTTCCTTGTGGGCATTTATATTTTATAGAGTGGACTTGTTTTCTAAGCTAGTCAGTTTTGGAAGGAAGGCGCTACATGTAGTCTTGACTAAGCTCAAATCTCATAAGATGTGTTAAATGCAAACCTAATGTAGCTTTCAGAACACTTTTTTTATTTTCAGTTCAGTTTTATTCAGTTCATTTTAAAATGCATTGAATACTTGCAGGCTGTCTTTGATATAAAATGTTAAAGTATGTTTTTAATAATGGTATTCTAAGACTATCAGCAATTACTGTATTTTTCGCTCCTTCAGATGCACTTTTTTTTTTTTTTTTTTTTTTTTAATTCTTTTTTTTTTTTTATATAGTGTTGATATGTTACGCAGCGCTTTACATAGACTCACCATTTACTTTAGCGCCCCTTGGAGCTTACAATCTAGTTTCCCTATTCAGTCACACATAAATGTATGTTTTTGTATTGTGGGAGGAAACCATAGTGCTTGGAGGTAACCCATGCAAGTACGGGGAGAACATACAAACATCATGCAGATGAAGTTTAGGGTGGAATTGAACCCTGGATCCTGCGCTGCAAGGCATTAGTACTAACCACTGAGCCACCGCAGCAGCTGAAGAAAATTTATGAGTACTTACCTTCCTCCCAGGCAGTGTACTAGCAAGCTGCTTCCCATCAGCATATCTCCCAATTCAAACAAAGTAGGTAACGCTCCGTTGGTGCCTTCAGCTCCCCTCAGCTCTGTCTGTTATTGATTTGGCCACTGCTAGCACAGCTGCGTTATAAGCGGCCGAATCCACTCTGAATAGAGCCAAGGGGAGCTCCGCTTACCTTGCTTGAATCGGGAGGTATGATGACAGGAGGTGGCTTGCTACTACACTGCCCAGGAGGAGGGTAAATACTCCAAAAGCTGCCTGCCTGTGCATATGGGGAAGGAGGGAATTTGATTCAGAATATTTTATTTTCCTCCTTTAAAACCCTAGGTGCATCTTATGGAGCTATCTTATAAAGTAACCTTAATACAGTTGGGATTCCTTCCTCCCAGGGAAGTTGTGAGCTATCTCCTTTAGGTGTTTCAATCCATGAACCAATAGTAATCCAAGTGTATATAAACTCATTTGATAAAGGGCCCTGCCTAAAACATGTAATGCAGTGCAAAAAAAAGTTTGGCAGCTTCGGTACCATTGGTTCCCTGTTGTTCCATTTTGTTATATTCATCTTCCCTTTTAGTTTCTGATGTCAGCTGAGTAGATGGCCCAGCCAGCTAGTTTTGTGTTGTTTTTTTTTTTTTTCAAAGCATTTTGAAACTCTTGAACACCTAAAATAAACAAGGTTAAGGTAGATTTTCTTTAATATTTGTATTTTTTTTTTTTCTTTAAATTTAAGAAGTCCCATTGAATTCTCTACTCACAAAGCTCATATTTATCCACAGGACATGAACACAGCTGCGTGTAACACACTGTTGCAGGTCTGCAGACAAGGTAGCAGGAGCTGGTAAGCGTAAACTATGCTGATGAGATATATTTTCTCTCTTTCTATAGAAAAATTACATATATGCAGTATGGGATTGATTTTACTTCATTGCACTATTACGCCTAACAACCCCACCCTAATTACAACTTGGAGAGAAGGAGGGGGGAGCACTCAAAATAAGTATAAATTAGAAAAAAGTGGTGCTAAAATTGGATGAAATTCAATTGGACAAAAAGAAGGAACAGCATCCAAATGTATTGGACAACACAGCAAATAGAGTGAAAATTAAAAGCATTTAAAATTCATGTACACCCTTTGTGTAACACTTAGGGTGACACCAAGCAGTAACAAAACCTATAGATGTCCAGTATATACATATCTTATGTCTGTACTGATGCAAGAATATACAAATAACACCTTAATGATGTTAATGAAAGGCCACTCAAATTCCAGCAAAAAAGAAATGGTGTACAGGTAGTCCTCGGGTTACGATGGCCTCGAGTTACGTCGTTTCGGGGTTAAGACGCTTTATACGATGCCTTGTTCCGACTTGCACGGTTTTGCGACGTAAGTCGAACTGCATGCAACCATGCCTTGTTCCGACTTACACGGTTTTGCGATGTAAGTCAAACTGCGTGCAACCATACTGTATGAACGTATGATCCGACTTACATCGAAATTCGGTTTACAACGCCGCGTAAGAACGGATCAACGTCATAAGTCGAGGACTACCTGTATATGATTAGTTGAAATACACCAACGAAATGCAGAGGAGAGTATGCATGCAGACAACACTGAAAGTGTACACAAGTTTGTATAGGAAGCTCGAGTATCCAGATGTAGAAAATAGAGCCAAAGAAAGAGTCTATAACCAAGATTAAGCTTGCGTTGTCTACATTAGCAGAGGATCAAAAACATACCACTGTGTAATGCACAGGAAGGGACCCTGCAAGGAGCTGGATGGCCAGGACGTCAGATAGGAAAGGCTGTATAGCACTTTTTTTACAGGTTAGAATTTTAATTTTTTAGAAATTGCTAATCATATTTGGGGAAAGTTCTTAAGTAAGCATAAATAATAGAATTTTTTTTTTTTTTAAATTCAGGCAGGACTGTTCCTTTAAAGCGGAGGCATGAACTGTAGCACTTTTCTCCAAGAGACTAATCCTATTTTTCTATTTATTATATATACTTTCAGACTGCTTTGCAATTCTCATTTATATACTGTAATGTTTGCTAAATGTACATACTTTCATCTACTGGTTATGGAGAAGGGTACCATGAGAAATAATTGATAGAAGTACAGTAAAAACAAAAAATCATGTGCTCTATGCATGCTATGATACATTTCATTTGTTTCAAATTGCATTTGAACTTCAGTGTTTGTACAATGTATCACAACTGGACTTTAATAGTATATTGAAATGTTTAATGCATTGCTTTATTAAATAACCTTCTATAAGAGAAACCATTCAAGCAATATATTTTAGGGGCATAATTATCTGTTTCAATTGTTTTCACTAATGTGGTTTTCTTACAGTCCTCCATGGTTATGGAGACGAGAGAGTCACTGGCAAACATCTCTGCTGACTGTGCGCACAACTCTTCCAATGAGGTAGAAGTTTATACATTTTAAATTGCCCATTTGATGCCTTCTGAAAGCTTATTACAAGATACTGTATTTTAATAACCTTGAATGCTGCGTTCCCCACATTTTTCAACAATAACAGGACCCCCAATTTACATGTGGTGGAGGCATTCAGAGAGTAGCTGATCTGACATTTTGAGTGAACATATCCCCCTGACAGCATTGTATGACTGTTGCACCTTTTTAAACTTTTTTTTTTTTTTTTTTTTTTTTTGTCTTTTTTCTTTACAATTATGCTAATTTCTTATTTATTTTGCTCACAATGAGCATACACAACATTAGGTATGTCTTTGCTTTGAGAAAAATTATTTAATCTGTAATATCAATTTCCGGGTAGAGGAAGGTGAAAGATGTATATTAAAGGATTTAATTTTGAAGTCATTTAAATGTGAACAAGGTATGGTAGTAGGTGCCAGGTGTACTGGTTTGTTTGTGTCTAGAACTGTAGTGCAGCTATGTTTTCATACTGAATAGTAGGGTTAAACATATTAACAGACTTGTTTATTGCACATATAGTGCTATGACTCGGCATAAAATGTAATTTAGATAAATGTAGTGGCATCCAACAGATGAAAATAACTACATACAATTTTCTCTCTAAATGTAATAAATAGTTGATCCACATGTTCTCTTTCTCTTTCTCTTTCTCTCTCTTTCTCTTTCTCTTTCTCTCTCTTTCTCTTTCTTTCTCTTTCTCTTTCTCTTTCTCTTTCTCTTTCTCTCTCTTTCTCTTTCTCTTTCTCTTTCTCTTTCTCTTTCTCTTTCTCTTTCTCTTTCTCTTTCTCTCTCTTTCTCTTTCTCTTTCTCTTTCTCTCTCTTTCTCTTTCTCTTTCTCTCTCTTTCTCTTTCTCTTTCTCTTTCTCTCTCTTTCTCTTTCTCTCTCTTTCTCTTTCTCTCTCTTTCTCTTTCTCTCTCTTTCTCTTTTTCTCTTTCTCTCTCTTTCTCTCTCTTTCTCTCTTTCTCTCTCTTTCTCTCTCTCTCTCTTTCTCTCTTTCTCTCTTTCTCTCTTTCTCTCTCTTTCTTTTTCTCTCTCTTTCTCTCTTTCTCTCTCTTTCTCTTTTTCTCTCTCTTTCTCTTTTTCTCTCTCTTTCTCTCTTTCTCTCTTTCTCTCTTTCTCTCTTTCTCTCTTTCTCTCTTTCTCTCTTTCTCTCTCCCCCCCAGGGCAGAGCCAAAGAAGAAGAAAAAAATTGATCCCAAAAGGGAGCAAGCAATAAGGGATCGAATGAGGAAAAAGTTAAAGAAACTAGAAAGAATCCCTCCTCAGCTGATTCCTATTGAGGATTTTATTAAACCAGCAACGTTTCTCAGTGAGTCCAGGTGTGTGGTGAGGAGGTTGACAAAATCACATTTGTTTAGCCTACATGGCAGAATCACAATAAACTCAGTCCTTTTCCCCAACAAGCCACCTACTTGATTATTTTTGCTTCTTCTGCATACATAATTCTACACGCACATGGTATATGGTACAGGTAAATGGCAGCCTTTGTAGCAAAGGCTACAGTAGTATGTACCACTGATGTTTCTGTACATAGGTCAGTGATGGCGAACCTTTTCAACAGAGTGCCAAAAAGGTGATGTCACTCATTCTCTGTGGGCATGCGCGCTGTCACCACCACTGCTCTCCTTTATCCCTCTAGCAAGTGAATGCACCTCCAGTGCAGGCCACGGACCTGACCGTTTTCAGGTTGGATCAGCGGCCTACACTGAAGGAGCGCTCCTCTCCTGATGCAGGCGCAATGACGTCACTCATCAGTGCTTGCACTTTGGGGGAAGATGATGGTGAATGACATCACCTTATTTGCTGTACATAAAAACACCAGTGTGAACCTAGCCTTAGGGTATAAAAGACAGGTTTAATTGCAGGTTAATCAAACAGGATCCAAAAGTGTTAATCCTGGGTCAGCATCGTAATTAACAGATCACTCAGTAAGGTGTTAAATTCTGCAGATACTAGTGACTGTAATCTGAACTGCCTGCTTATTCCCTGCTTCAGAGGAGGTGAAAGGGTTAACTGTCTAAACCTGTCATTTCCCCTGCCTGTCTAATGCTAGCCCACTATAGTGGGAAAAATCCCTGATTCTAGCTGAAAGCCTATAGTTTCCCTTCCTATCTTCTGCAGCATTACTAGTTAGAAGCAAAGAACTCGGACCCACTGAGTGGGCTTGCGTTAGATAGGTTGGGAAACTATAGGCTTTCTAACCCACTAATTTAACTGATATCATTTAAAAGTTATATTTTAATTATCTCATTCACATTAACTTCAAGTGGTCGAGTGTAAGTTGTAAATACTCTGTGACTCCTTTGTCCATTTGTATGTAGGATGAAGTGTCTGGGTTCATTACCATATTAATGAAGATCCAATATGGCGGATGGGAGAGTAGCGCTAGCAGTTCTAGAAAGCAAAAGCACTACAGCCCACAGGTTTTCTGCTTAATATTATAGCAATTTAGGCTCGCATACCTGTACCTTCAGCATATACTTTATGATTGAGGTACATTACTGCTTTAACCACTAGATGAAAACAATAGTCTTACATATTTCTGGTTTTGAAAAACAAAGTAATTTTGTGGCTTTCAGCAATAAGGCATCTTTTACATCTGTTTCTTATTAGATTCCACTGCTTACACACAAAGTAATATCATTGATTTCTATGGTACTTGCATTCATGCTGTGCAACTCAATTGTGCAATTCATAAGTGCCATAGTTAACATGCTAGTACTTGGACCATGTGTGGTCACGCACCCAATACATATATACAGTAAATGAACAAATACTGTACATACATACACTATAATGTATGGTATATTGCTGGTGGACCATTTAAATAAAGGAGCTACCAATAAAATTGTAATGTACTGTAGTGAAATTGTAGAGGCAGCATTATAATGTAACTATGGTAAAAATAGCCAAAACAAGTCTGTTTAGAAGAGCATGATCACATTGTAGTCGGTGACTACTGGTCTGTTTGAGACTATTAACCTTACGATTGAATTTGTTGAATGGTCAGCTTGAAGATGCACTGTAATAAATTTCTAAACAGAACAGAAAGTCAAGGGAAAAAATACTGCAAAACAAATATCTGCTACAGTGTGTTGAATGCTTTATTTAATAAGTTTCCAAAATTCACCAATTATTAGAGGAAAATAAATGAGATTTTTATTTAAAGTCCTTATTGTTTTGTGACATTTTATTATTGGAACCAAATCCATCATGCTTGTCAGTATTACAGAAAAAAATGACTGAAAGCTTAGCTGCAATCTATTTTTCCATCTAATAACTATTTAAGATCTGGGGTTCCAGCATATTAATAGTTACAACACCAGTACACTTATGTGCATATGTACAGAGTCTCTCCCCCCCCCTCACCATAGTTTGAATTATTCAAAAAGCTAGCTATTTGAATTGTATTTATATTTTCTAAATAATTGCTTGGAGGTGTTTTTATTAGGCTTGCAATCGGTGAAAGTCATGAATTTAGCTTTGATTATAACATTTATTAGAAATTGATGATCTTTGTCATTTTGGTTTACGGTAAGTGTAAAGTTTCTGATCTTTAGACTCCTCCAAATCAAAATACTACATCAAAATATCTCAATACAGTTAGATTATATCAAATAGGTAGGTATTTTCCCCCCCAGGTATGCCAGTCGAATTTACTGGATGAACTAGAATATAGTAAGCACTATCTGCTATTGAGAATCCTGCTATTTTATGCAAAGAAAACAATAACCCTGCATTGGATGGGGAAAAACTTATCTGTTGCCTAAGTGGTTATCCTTGATTAAAACACAAATACCATTATATAAACTTACATTCCTGAGCAGAGGAACAGGACCGAAATTTGGGAAAATATGGGGAGCATGCTTACAGCAATTGACTGAATAAACATAACAGTAATGTCATTGAACCAGGATCTAATAGATATGACAGTTAAAAGAGAACACCAATTATTAGTTTTATTAGGTTAAATGTTTATTTTATTTGGCAAAATTCCATGCATTGTAACAATATGTATGCATACACATTTAAATGGATCAACAATGTACTGCAATGTAAAATAAAAACAAAAAAAAAAAAAGTTTCTGATCTTTAAACCCATTTTCTATTTTTGACAGAACACGATCCCAACCTCAGATCATGCCAGAGGAGCAGGAGAGGAGAGCACTATTAATGAAAAAGTGGGCAATAAGTAAGCAGGAAGAGCATGAAGCAGAGAACAGGGGAATGGAGTCACTCATACAGGCTCAGCAGGAGGCTCTTCAGGAGCTGCGCCTAGAGTCAGAGGACTTGTACAATGCCGCAATTCTATGTGATCCAGAGTTGCTTCCCTTTGAAAAACAGGGACCATGTTATACTCCTCCTATAATTAATCATAATGCCCCAGATGGAAAATACAATGATATCACTAAAGTGCACACCCAGTGAGGTATATCCCAGGGTATAACTTGACTGTTCTAGATGCAGTGTTGTGTCTGAAGAATGGGATAAAAACACACTTGCCAAATATGGGAACAGAAGGGTGCAAAACACTGCCTCTAAGCTTATTTCACTTATTCGGCTCAGTAATGCCAGTGTATGTATGTATGCCAATATCAAATAAATGTCTTATTAAACATGTGTTTTATAGCATGAGTAGATAGCATTCAAAGGAAAGAAACTCTGGGAGAATGCTGTAGGATTGAATCCATGACTATACGGTTCTGATTAGAAACTTTTTTTTTTTTTCTCCCCCCATTTTTGTTTTCTTGAGTACAAAATGAGCAATGTTAGCATGTGCAGCTTGCCAGGCAATTGACTACTTACAATCAACAGAGGGGACAAGAGGCAGTGCTGTAAACCCTGCTTGTTCAGTCACCTTGCAAGGCACATCTCTAAATTTTGCATTTTATCAGCATGCCAAGTGATGTAAATCATGCCAGAATTTAGGCGTCTTAAACGCGTCTGCTGGGTATCAAGCAATGTAAATTGGAAGTTTGCATTGTAACTGTGTTGGGGGGCTTGGAGGATCCATGATTTCCAATGATAGCTCTGTTTTTCAAGTGTTCAAATCAGGATTTCTTTGTGGCACACTCCATGGCTCTTTTTACAGTGAAGTACAGCTGCAGTTCAGAAAAGGCCTGATGTCTGAGCCTTGTCCAAAATGCATTTGTTTCAGAACGGTCATTTCTCTTCTGTATCAAGAAATAAGAGAACAGTAACGCCAAAAATAATTCCATAAATGCATTTATAGTTACTATATATTCAACCCGTGCTTATAAAAATTAAAAAGTTGTCTATAAAGTGTGATATTTAGATTAAAAAAAAAAAAAACAAGCATTTGGGGAAACTTCATGAATATGTATAAAGTAAAGCTTCATAACAATGAGTTTGGTGAGGTCTCTTTAATAATATAGCTGCTATCGGTTAATGATAAAATCAGTTAGAAAGCAATACAATTTATAAATTTAGCTTGAAAGATGACATTTATAAATGTTCTATATTTGAATGGCATCCCTGTTGCCCCTCCACCTCATCCTATAGTCAGCTGGCAAAGCTTCTGGGGGAATGCCCCATGTAGATGTGATTTAAGTCAATATACATACAGTTTCCTATTGCCTTCTCTTTCAGTGAATTAGTAACCTCCATTTCAGCTGAGACTTTTTTTTCTGTTTATTTTGGGGCAGTTGATACACAGGTTTAAACACAAACCAAAAGCATTTGATGAAGGGAGGTCAATTCCCTCCCCCCCCCCCCCCAAAAAAAAAGAAAGTTGTTTGTTTGTGAAGATGGCACAATAAACCTGTTTACTTTTGGAGTATCTTGGACTTCCACTTTCTTTTCTGCATGATACACAGGTTTAGCAGCATTAGAAAGCAATGAGATGTTTCATTCGATCTTTCAGATTTTCTGCTATACCTGCCAAATTTGTCAGCAGAGGAAAATCTAATTAAAATGCAGATGTACAAGAATGTATTTATAACAAAACAATTCCAATACATCCCCAAAAGGCAATAAACTGTGTCTGATTAATTTGATATTTTTCATATGGATATTACATTTAAATATGTGAGAACTAAGAAATATCTGAGGAGGAAGCGCAGTTCTTGAATTTGTGAAAAGGGGTAAACAGCGTGTACCCCCGAAGAGGAGCTGCAAGTTTATAAGAAGAATCACTTTGACTTTATTGGGACTTATTTACACTTTTTATTCACATTTTGAGTATTTTTATCACAAAAAACTTTTTCACTTTTATATCATTTCTATTTTTAAGTGCATCCTAATTTTACCAACTTAACCTGGTTGATTATATTTACATTTAAATATGTCCTACTTTCTATAGGTAGTTTGCCAAACACAAAAATGTGAATGTAATTGTATAACAAGCAGTGGCATTTATTTATATGCTAGGAGTTGGACAAGTTTCATCAGCCCAACTCCTCACTAGGATTAAAAGGACCTTAAGGCTAAGTTCACACTAGCGTATTATGCTGTGCGCATAAAAAAATAAATAAAAATATGGCCCAATGCAAGCTGATGGAACTTACCTAGTTCCAGACACACTAGCGTATGATGTGCATATGCTGTGTGTTGCATTTTGGCTGACGTATTATACGCTGCACCCAAAATATGACCACACAGGAAGTGATGTGAATGCCAAGAGAGCATTTACACTGTCGCTGGTAAGTTCAAAAGAAAAATACGCTTGGAATATTTTTCTTTCCTTTTTTTTTTCACACCAGCATATTATGCGCTGAGCATAATACGCTCGTGTGAACCTAGCCTAAAACTGTCTAAAAAGTTCAGACGTTTCCCATAATTCAGTACACTTTTTTTTTCTATTTATTTGTGGAAGCATAATTTATTTTTATCCCTTTTACTATTTTCATTGTTTGCTATTCTTGTCCCTAACATTTTATGGGAAGCAGAACAAACAAAACCATACATCTAGGTAAAAACTGAGTAGACTTTTCAATTAACTGTATAATAACATAATCATGGTCCTCTATTATTTTGTCTCTACCTACTGGACAGATTTTTGCAATCTATTCTTCTGGACCAATGAGAGAAAATTAATGGTTATTTTCTTGTAGGTGATGAGACAATGAAATAACCTCTATAACATACTGTTAACACATCAAGCAACACCTATGCTCCAATACCAGGACAAGGGTCAATGGCACCCTAAGTGAAAATGCGCCCCTACCAGCAGTTCCCCCTCATTGTGCCCTATGCATTGCAGCAGTTACTACCCTATACAGTAGTGCCACAGTACCTGCCATGTAGCACATTATCCAAGTTTAAAGATTTCTGAATTCCTTTTCTCCTGCTACCCAGTCTGAAGTTTCTCAATTTCTCTCTTCCTCCCATCTTACTACGCGCTTGCTTGACCCCATGCCTTCTTTAATTAAGTGCTGTGATTCTGTCTTTGTGCCTGCCCTAACGCACCTGTTCAACTCTTCCCTGTCTTCTGGAACTTTTCCTTCTTCTTTTAAACTGGCCTGTATTAAACCCATCCTTAAAAAGCTACACTGCACTTGGGTGTACCTTGCTAACTACTGTCCTGTCTCTCTTCCCTCAGGCTTCTAAACTTCTATGGAGACTGCTCTGTGCAAACTTGCAAATGATCTCCAGGTTGATAAAGCCAAGGGTCACTTTTCTGTTATAATTCTCCTAGACCTATCTGCTGCATTTGACACTTGATCACTCCCTTCTTACTCAAATTCTTTATGTGTTGGGGTCAATAATCAAGCTGTGTCTTGGCTGGCTTCCTATCTTTCTGATCTTTCCTTTTTTTTTTTGTCTCCCATGCTAATGACTCCTTTTCTCCTGTCCTGCTTAGGGTGGGGGTGCCCCAAGGCATCCTTGCATGCAGATGATGCCCAAATTTACCTATCTGATCTTGGGCTAACACCTGAAACTCTGACTCCAATTTCCAACTGTCTTCTGGCAATCTCCTCGTGGATGGCCAAGCGCCAGCTCAAACGAATTCTTGCTAAAACGGAATTGATTAGCTTTCCACCCAAACTTGGTTTCGCTCCTACCTTTTCCATTCTAGTGGATGGTGCCATCATCAACCCTGTAACCTCTGTACATTGCCTTGGGGTGACTTTTAACTCTGCTCTTTCCTTCTCTGATCACATCTCTTCCACTGCTAAAACCTGTTGTTTTTCATCACAACATTGCCAAGATCCGCCCCTTTTTCTCTCACTCCTCTGCTAACACCCTCATGTGTGCTCTTGTCCTATCCTGCCTGGACTACTGCAATGTTCTTCTATCTGGTCTTTTGGTTTCCCGCCTTTCCCCACTCCAGTCTATTCTAAATTCTGCTGCTAGAATTGTCTCCCTTTCTTCCCAGAGGGGACAGCCTCTCTCCCAATCTCCCTCTGCTCCTTGGCTACCTGTAAGCAAACAAATAATTCACAGTGTTCTCCTTTTAACATTTAAGGCACTTCACTCCATTGCCCCTTCCTACATTTCCTTTCTTGTATGCCCGTATACAGAGCCGG